>JBBPBX010054380.1:12984-23490 GCA_038048925.1 Garcialebias charrua | reverse complement strand
TCGGCCGGAACACCTTCGTCGGCCGGAACACCTTCGTCGGCCGGAACACCTTCGTCGGCCGGAACACCTTCGTCGGCCGGAACACCTTCGTCGGTCGGAACATTCGTCGGCCGGAACAAGTCGTCGGCCGGAACACAGTCGTCGGCCGGAACACAGTCGTCGGCCGGAACACAGTCGTCGGCCGGAACACAGTCGTCGGCCGGAACACAGTCGTCGGCCGGTACTCTGCCGTCGGCGATGTCAGGACCCCCGTCGTTGGACGCCGAGACGTCGTTGGGCGCCGAGGTGGGCGAGAAGACGTCGTCGGGCGCCGAGGTGGGCGATAAGACGTCTGTGGCACCGGGACCCTCTGTCGAAGATGAGGCGTCTGCGACGCTGGGACCCCCGTCGCCAGGACCCTCTGAGACGTCGTCAGGACCCTCGTCGTGGGGACCCTCTGCTGAGACGTCGTGAGGACCCTCGTCGTGGGGACCCTCTGAGACATCGTGGGGACCCTCTGCTGAGACGTCGTGGGGACCCTCGTCGTGGGGACCCTTTGCTGAGACGTCGTGGGGACCCTCGTCGTGGGGACCCTTTGCTGAGACGTCGTGGGGACCCTCGTCGTGGGGACCCTCTGAGACGCCGTCGGGGACCACGTCGTGGGAACCCTCTGAGACGTCGTCGGGGACCTCGTCGTGGGGACCCTCTGAGACGTCGTCGGGGACCTTGTCGTCGGGACCCTCTGAGACGTCGTGAGGACACTCGTCGTGGGGACCCTCTGAGACATCGTGGGGACCCTCTGCTGAGACGTCGTGGGGACCCTCGTCGTGGGGACCTGGGACCCTCTGAGACGTAGTCGGGGACCACGTCGTGGGAACCCTCTGAGACGTCGTCGGGGACCTCGTCGTGGGGACCCTCTGAGACGTCGTCGGGGACCTCGTCGTTGGGACCCTCTGAGACGTTGTGAGGACCCTCGTCGTGGGGACCCTCTGAGACATCGTGGGGACCCTCTGCTGAGACGAAGACCCCCGGTGAAGTGAGGCCTCCAGATGGATGAGTGAGGACCTCAGGACCCAGGACCACCTCTGGACCAGTATCTGTGGAGACAAAGAGAAAGAGAGACACTGCTTCTGATGGACCGGGTGCAAGACCCAGCCTTGGTACAGGAGCCAGTTTCGGTGCTCTGGGTGGGACCGGACCAGTCTGGGTGCTGGGACCGGAACCAGTCTGGGTGCTGGGACCGGGACCAGTCTGGGTGCTGGGACCGGAACCAGTCTGGGTGCTGGGACCGGAACCAGTCTGGGTGCTGGGACCGGGACCAGTCTGGGTGCTGGGACCGGAGGGGCCAGTCTTGGTGTTGGCACCGGAGGGACCAGTCTTGGTGTTGGTACCGGAGGGACCAGTCTTGGTGTTGGCACCAGAGGGACCAGTCTTGGTGTTGCTGGACCAGAGCTGGGAGGTGCAGCCTCTGGAGAGCTGAAAGGTGCATCAGGCTGAGAAGTTGCTACTAGGCTCAGACGTTCAGCTGCTGTGGGACGTTCAGCTGCTGTGGGACGTTCAGCTGCTGTGGGACGTTCAGCTGCTGTGGGACGTTCAGCTGCTGTGGGACGTTCAGCTGCTGTGGGACGTTCAGCTGCTGTGGGACGTTCAGCTGCTGTGGGACGTTCAGCTGCTGTGGGACGTTCAGCTGCTGTGGGACGTTCAGCTGCTGTGAGAGAGCTCAGAAGAAGACTTGATGAAGATGGGAAGCTGTGATCAGCAGGTGGTGAGTTGGGAGGTGGACCTGGCTGAACACGAGCAAGCAGCAGTGAGCGTAACACACAGCTCTCCCTCCAAGCCTGCTCGAACAGCTGCCATGCCCCCGGCGAGTCGTCTTTGTTGTTAGCTCCGGTGTATGAAGAAATTATGTCCTCTGCTGTGATTAATCTGCTCCACCAATCACTGGAGCCTCCCCTCACGGCAGGTGCGCAGGAGCGTGTGACATCCATGCTCCCAGCAACAGGAACATATGGGCGCGCAGCCTCCTCCGTCAGCCCCAGTCTCGCCTCAGTCCTGTCAGAACTGCTGTCAACACATGAGCTGACACATGCCCGCCCCCATGAAAATTTCCCCGGCTTTTCTGACAGCCGGCGTGGAGAGTTTGACAGTGGGCGGGGCTGGAACCCGGAAATGTCCACACGTTCAGTCCAGCGGTGACGTGGACTGAGGGCCGGTACCGGATCCATCCAAAACCCATATGGGTCCGAGTCCGAGTCCTCGTCCGAGTCGGACCACATAGAACCGAGTGTTGGAACAACAAAGGGGGAGGACGGCCAAAGAGATGCGCGGCCGCCTCCGAGCTTCCTCCGCTCTTCCTCCTCGACCAGAAGCGGGGATGAGAGAATCTCCGTGTCCGAGCTGTAGTCCCCCCAGCCGGTCTCTGCACGAACCCCGTACATGTGTATGACGGTCGGCTCGTCCTGTCCTAGGGCCGCGTCCGTCAGACGCTGAGCCAGTTTGCTGTTTCGCCTACGGGTCCTGCGATTTCGTGATGGCCGGGTCATACTGTCACAATTTGGTTCCAGTGGAGGACGCAGACCCAAAATGCAGGCGAACAGGACTCAGAGACAAAGTGTAAAAATAATAAACACTTTAATGATCAAAACAATAAACTGACGGTGCAGTAAACTTACAAAAACAAGGGGAAAACGAGTAGTGGCTCCACCAGACTTCAGGGAGGTATGATTATGACCCGGCGAGGAACAAATGAAATGAGAGGGCTTTTATACTATGAGGGAGAGCAGGTTGGCAGGTGGCTGATGACAACAGGTGAAAGTGATTAAGGATACAGACTGGAACTGAGGAGTGATTGAAAACAGAAAAAAACATGACAGGCGCAGAGCCTGACAGGCGCAGAGCATGACAAGTTGAGGTGGCTTGGGCATCTGGTTAGGATGCCTCCTGGACGCCTCCCTGGGGAGGTGTTCCGGGCATGTCCCACCGGGAGGAGGCCCAGAGGAAGACCCAGGACACGTTGGAGGGACTATGTTTCTCGGCTGGCCTGGGAACGCCTTGGGATTCCCCCAGAGGAGCTGCTCCATGTGGCTGGGGAGAGGGAAGTCTGGGCCTCCCTACTTAGGCTGCTACCCCCGCGACCCGACCCCGGATAAGCGGACGAAAATGGATGGATGGAGTTATGCACAAGGTGCTTGATAAAGTTGCAAAACCATATTTGTCTGAGCTGCTTCAACCTTCCTGCCCTCCCCGATCTCAGATCAGCTGAGCAGTTGCTGCTGACAGTCTCCAAAACTAGGCTGAAGCTCAGAGGTGACAGAGCGTTTGGCGTTGCTGCTCCCAGGCTGTGGAACTGTTCAGTGTAAGACAGGCCTCCTCTCTTCATGTTTTTAAATCTCTTTTAAAAACACACTTTTATTCCTTGGCTTTTAACACGTGATCTTATCTTTTATGGCATGTTAACACACCTGTAGTAAGACTGGTATATGTATTTATTTATTTTTGTATGCTCTTTATAGTTTTTAATTAACTTGTCTTTTATGTTATTGTACAGCACTTTGGTTGACCCTTTTTTTTTAAATGTGCTTTACGAATAAAGATGATTGATTTAAAACATCACACTGTGATCTTTGAAACTGCCAGTGTCTCCCTGAAAAATATGGTTAATTTAGTCCAGAAACAGTTTTTTTTTAAACTAACAGAATTTAATCACAGGATGTTCATGTACTGATTATAACCTGTTGGAGTTATTTGAATTAATATTCAATGTTTTATATACATAAATGTGTCAAGCTAGCTTCTATTTTTTTCTCCCTAGTACTTTGTAACACATATCATAAAATACCTCAAATACCACAAGGCAGATATTTTTCAAACTAACACAGTGTAATCACAAGATGTTCATGTACTGATTATAACCTGTTGGAGTTATTTGAATTAATATTCAATGTTTTATATACATAAATGTGTCAAGCTAGTTTCTATTTTTTTCTCCCGAGTACTTTGTAACACATATCATCAATTACCTCAAATACCATAAGGCAGATATTTTTCAAACTAACACAGTGTAATCACAAGATGTTCATGTACTGATTATAACCTGTTGGAGTTATTTGAATTAATATTCAATGTTTTATAGACATAAATGTGTCAAGCTAGCTTCTATTTTTTCTCCCTAGTACTTTGTAACACATATCATCAATTACCTCAAATACCACACAGCAGATATTTTTCAAACTAACACAGTGTAATCACAAGATGTTCATGTACTGACTCTAACCTGTTGGAGTTATTTGAATTAATATTCAATGTTTTATAGACATAAATGTGTCAAGCTAGCTACTATTTTTTTCTCCCTAGTACTTTGTAACGCATATCATCAATTACCTCAAATACCACACAGATATTTTTCAAACTAACACTGTATAATCACAAGATGTTCAAGTACTGACTATAACCTGTTGGAGTTATTTGAATTAATATTCAATGTTTTATAGACATAAATGTGTCAAGCTAGCTTCTATTTTTTTCTCCCTAGTACTTTGTAACACATATCATCAATTACCTCAAATACTACATCACTGATATTATTCAAACTAACACAGTGTAATCACAAGATGTTCATGTACTGACTATAACCTGTTGGAGTTATTTGAATTTATATTCGATTTTTACAATTTATTTTCGTAGTGCACGCACAGGTTTGGAAGAAGTCAAAGCGAACCTACTTTAAATGCAGCAGATTTGACCACTACGTGACATTATTAAAGGACGGTTAATCAGGAAACCTCGTGGTATAAAGTCAGCTATGAAATATATTTTTATATCTGTTCATTGAGCTACATTTTAAAGACATAAAGCCGCCTGCGCGCGTTGCTCGTGGCGATCCTACTTTTTAAAATCCTGCAGTTTTGAGCAGTACGTGATTTTATTAAGGACATGTTCAGCTGAAGACCCATCTTTGCTATAATTTTAAAAACAAATAATTGGTTTTACCGTGTTATTCATGTAAAGTCCTTCCGTGTTCGTTCCCTGGCTTCCGTGAAAACAGCTCCAGTCCATACAGAATTCTCCTTCCGGCGCGGGTGAGCACGGGTTGTCACCCCTCTGAAACCACACCAAAATTCTGATGCGGCGCAGCTCGGAATATCCGGTGGAGATGGCGTAAAGTGGGTGTCTGCGACGCACATATTACGTAATATCCGACCCGCGCCAACCGGTAGAAAAGGGGCATTAGAGGAGTCAGGTGAAATGGAGAGCCGCATGGCAGCACAGAGAAGGCAGCAGAGCAGCCATGAGTTTATAGACTATGACCGACAGCCAGGAACGAGATGAAGCTTTGGCTGAGGAATGGACAGGCAGTCAGCATGGTGGCATGAAATGTACAGCAAAAACCAAACATGTAAGTTCCTCAGTAGACAAACAACAAACACTGGTTTTTAAAGCTCCACTGACATCATCTTTTAACTTTCCATAAAATGGCACAACATATATATATATTAAGATTGACCTCTGATCGTTTTTGCTAAAACAATGTGAAATGAATGAAAATTCCTCTCAAAAACAGTTTAAAATTAGCGCCTTTTTTTTCACACGATAAATACGGGGTTTCCCCGTCGCGCGCTTATGACGTCACTTCAAGACTCGCGTCAAATGCGCACCTTGTTTACAATGGACAAGATAACGCGACCCGTCCAATTTAGCCATCTAAAACTTTATATTTTAGCGGTTTGACTCCAGAGAAGCCAAAGTTATTTCCAGTAAACAGCAGGTTATAATTTTTTTTCAGCTCCTGCTGGTTTTTGGAGACTTTTCACTTCAGGAAGTGAGCAGCTCTGTGAGGTCTTACACAGCAGCTGATATGAGAGTCAGAAGGAATTCTACATGTAAATAGTTTTCACACCACTGAAATGGTAATATATTAGTTAATGTTTCTAATAATTATTCAACATTAATTTATAGTTTAAAAAATTAGTCCCTTTTAAATTATCTGTTAAATATATTATTCTTTTACTTTATTTTGTTTGTGTTTTCAGGTTTCCAGGTCTCCAGTCCATCACCTGAGGCTCTTCCTGAACCACTAGTACAACCCAGACTTTCACATCACAGCAGGTAAGATTGCATCAACAAAAAGAATAGTACTCAACAATATTCTTTGATGTAAATCTGTTGATTTTCTGTGGTTCTGATGAGGGAAGTGACAAAGTGGATGCAGCATTCAGCCCATAATGGACCCAGATGTCCCCTGCGTCCAGACCTACAACACCTGGACATCCAGGAGCGTGCACGAGGAGGTGGTGGAGTCTGAAGACATTAGTTTGACCCATTGTCTTAATATACAGTATACTGCATATGATATATACTGTGTGTGTCTGTGTGTTTTATCATCAATCCACAGAAATGTCTTCACCTGAAGAGTGTACCCAGGTGGAGGAGAACAAACCTTGATATTGTTAAAGAACAGATGGAGACATCTTCAGGATCTGTAGAACATCAGGACTGATGCTGCAGAAAGCTACGTTTGTGCATCAAGACATCAAAATATGCAGAAATACTACAACTGGACAGAGCATGGAGATGAAAATGAATCAATGAATTTAATATTTTTTCTGACTGTTCAAATGAACATATTGTTTGAAAAAAAAGGATAACAATGAACCAAGTGTTTCTGTAGTTATGTGTAAATAAAGTTACAGTAGTACACTATATTATCTGTTAGTGTTGAGTTATTCTTTGTGAGAATATTTGTGTATCTGTTTTAATTTCATTCGTTCATCTACAACTCACAGCTCATACTTTAGTAAAAACAAAATTGGTGAATGTTGAAAAAAACATTTTATTAAAATAAAACCATCCCATATTATCAAATAAATGAAAACCTCTGGGGAAACATTAATATGAACAGATTATCAAAAAAAATTGAGTTTAAAAAATATCAGCAAGTGGTGTTTGACTTCATCAGCTCTGTAAAAATGACTCCAACACCTCCTCGTCCACCCTCCTGTCCAGGTGTTGTAGGTCTGGACGCAGGGGACATCTGTCTAGTTTCTCCTCATCTTGCTGCTTGTACACTTCTTCAGACTCCAACACCTCCTCGTGCACGCTCCTGGATGTCCAGGTGTTGTAGGTCTGGACGCAGAGGACATCTGGGTCCATTATGGGCTGAATGCTGCATCCACTTTGTCACTTCCCTCATCAGAACCACAGAAAATCAACAGATTTACATCAAAGAATATTGTTGAGTACTATTCTTTTTGTTGATGCAATCTTACCTGCTGTGATGTGAAAGTCTGGGTTGTACTAGTGGTTCAGGAAGAGCCTCAGGTGATGGACTGGAGACCTGGAAACCTGAAAACACAAACAAAATAAAGTAAAAGAATAATATATTTAACAGATAATTTAAAAGGGACTAATTTTTTAAACTATAAATTAATGTTGAATAATTATTAGAAACATTAACTAATATATTACCATTTCAGTGGTGTGAAAACTATTTACATGTAGAATTCCTTCTGACTCTCATATCAGCTGCTGTGTAAGACCTCACAGAGCTGCTCACTTCCTGAAGTGAAAAGTCTCCAAAAACCAGCAGGAGCTGAAAAAAAATTATAACCTGCTGTTTACTGGAAATAACTTTGGCTTCTCTGGAGTCAAACCGCTAAAATATAAAGTTTTAGATGGCTAAATTGGACGGGTCGCGTTATCTTGTCCATTGTAAACAAGGTGCGCATTTGACGCGAGTCTTGAAGTGACGTCATAAGCGCGCGACGGGGAAACCCCGTATTTATCGTGTGAAAAAAAAGGCGCTAATTTTAAACTGTTTTTGAGAGGAATTTTCATTCATTTCACATTGTTTTAGCAAAAACGATCAGAGGTCAATCTTAATATATATATATATGTTGTGCCATTTTATGGAAAGTTAAAAAATGATGTCAGTGGAGCTTTAAGGGTGCACTGATGGGCACGGTTGCGGAGACAGAGGAGGAGCTTGGGTTATGCAGAAAATCAGGCAGACAGATAAAGCTGCCAATCAGATTGGGATATATGTCCCGAGGACAACAGTATGAGTTACCTGAACAAGGTGGGCCAGGAGAGGCATGATGGGGTTTTCCATCATCTTTAACTTTACCTTAAAAAGAACCACACAAGAAATACAAGAGTAAGTTCTAAGAAGCAGACTTTGCAAATGGGAGATCACTTCAAACTCGCTTGGAGCCAGGCTCAAACGTGTTTGAAGCAAGTCCGAAGTGGTCAGTGCGTGCTTGGCTTTTATTCTCTCAAAAAGTAGGACAATGATGAGCAACAGGAAGACAGCCTCAGATAGCACATGGAAAACGTGGCAGTGTTCAAAACAAACAATAACGTAATGTTAAAACTTTATCTGTGATTAAACATGATTAAACATGAGCTGGCCTAATCAGCTGTTTTTGTTCTGTGCACAGGAAACAACTGTTTGTTCTCCTCAGATAAGTTTTGTTACGTACAGAAAGTCTTCCGGAGAAGCAAACTGGTTAATGATTCATCAGAATATATTAGAGTAATAAGTTTAATATGATAAATGTTTAATTTCCCTATCATATCCGCCTTGTTTTATCATTTAAACTGATTACTACTTAATTTTATAAGCCATATGAAAAACCTCGAGGCCGAATTGAAATTAGAGGTGAAAAGCATATTGCCGCCCTGGTGCCCCCGCCAGTGGCATTCTACTTTCTAACTCAGGATCATCTCTTTGAGGACGGTTGAGAGAAATAAAGTTTTGAGGAGAACTTTGTAGTTGACTTATTTTATGCCTTATTTCAAAGTTTTAAGAGGCTATTTGAAATGTGTTAAACAAATAAAAATAATAAAATAATATATTTTTGAAGATGTGGGAAAGTATTGAAAAATAATGTTTGTTAGAGATGTAGAAAATAAAACACACAGTAAAATAGCTCTTTATGAGCACAAAAATAAATAAACAAGACTGTCTCGAGACAGACAATGTGTGATGTTCTTTCCACCATCTGGTGGGATTCACTGGCACCTCGTCCTGAGGAGTACTGGAATCTGTAGTCTGTTGAGAGAAGAACTGGACACCAAAAACTTGCAAATTGTAAAATAAACTGTAGGGCCTTTTGATCCCATAACCCATTTGTGGGCTGGTGAAGGCCTGACTGTGGGTAACTCCTAGTGAGTTAAATATGTAAACTTAATGATTGACAATTTCTACTGCTAGTATGTATTCTTACTATAATGGTTGTAATAAGTCAGTTTCTGTAAACAAACTAATTTCTGTAATAGTTACAATAAAAATTGTTTCTTTAAACTTAAAATAAAATTCCATTCTTACCACCTAAAACATTTGTATTTAATGGCAAAAACAACAACAACAAACAATACACAACAACAAATGATTTCATTCTTCAGTGAAAATAAGTAATCACTCATTTTGATTGGTTAGTTTTAATTAGTATTATCATTAATTGAGGTTGGTTTTACGTAGTAGGAGACGTTTTATACTTACTTATAAAATACTTTACCTTTTTTATAGTCTGTGGAAGAAGCTTAAACACATGTGCAACAAAAAGAAAAGTACAAATAGCATACAGCGCTGTAGGAATAAAGAATTTACAATTTAACATGTGGTTCATGTGCCCAAAATAAGTCCAGTCTAGTCGAGTCAGTCGTGTTAAAACTATAGAACCACCACATTTCAAATCAACCTTTTGATTAGATCCACTTCAAGGCATCCCCATTTTTTGGATCTGTTAAACACACATTTCAAACAGGAGAAAAATAAATATTTGTTTATTAAACAATATATACAAAAGCAATGTGGTTTGTAGGCTTCTGATTTATCCTACTTTTTCTAAAACATTACAATGTGTCCATTTTCTTTTAACGTGGTTGTCTTAGATGATCCTTTAAACACATCAGGCTTATGATTGGTTGTTTGTTGTTTGTTTTGAATATAAAAATCTAAGAAGTTATTTTTGTATAACTAATGATCTAATCATTGTATGAGCTGTTTTCCTGTTTATGAGTTATCATTATTGTTTTTAGTGTTTTATTCTTTTTTTATTGTTATTAATTATTTCTAGGAACAGTTTTCTAGGAACAGTCTTCAACTTCCCCCTTTTGAAACTGTATTCTGTTTCACCTAAATTTATGGGTTATAATTTACTAAGATACAGTCTGAAAAAGAGGCAGGTGTGGCTGGACGGGAATCCAACATGGCGGCGGTGTAAAAGACGAGCTCCCCGACCCAGATCCATGTAAGCCCGAACTTCGTGAAAAACTAGGAAAAAGTTAGATATATAATGAATTAAAAAAGAAGGGCATTTACCATGCCAAGAGGAAAAAACGAAAGAAAACAGCTAAAACCCGAGTTAGGAAAAAAGGAATCGCCGAAAGCGAAGCGCTAGCTTCAGGGCTAACGGATTTAGCTAAAAAAGTTAGCGACAGACCGGAGGCCTGCGCCACATTAAGCATGGCAAACTTGGAAACAATTCTCCAGGAACTGCGTGATTTTCGCCAGGAAAGCTCGGACTC
>JBBPBX010054380.1:0-12330 GCA_038048925.1 Garcialebias charrua | reverse complement strand
CGGTGGCTACACCGGCGGAGACCAGCCTGCAGAAAATCAGACGTCTGACTTGGAAGACCGTGGGGGCCAAGAAGGGACAGACACCTAAGGACACTGCAGCAGGATTTAAACAGAAACTACAAGGCTTTAGGAGGAATCAGGAAAATGTGTAAGAGCCAATGTCATTAAAAACGAGGAATGAGGTATGTAATGTTTTTTTGTTTCTATTATCAGTTGTTATAAGGCTGGAGCTAATGAAGAAAAAAAAGGCAGAAGCGTGGACTTTTGGTAATTACTTTATTACTATTATTGTACTAATCTATGTTCGCTAATCGGGTTAATTCGAGAAGGACATTTTACTAATATAGCAGATGGGTCGGGCTGCCATTTATGTTGCCGCGGACGGCACATGGACAAAGCTGTGGGCAACTGTAAGAGCCCGCTCCCTCGGGCAGGGAGAGGACATCTCTTAGGGCACATATTCCATCATAGCCCAAAAAGGGTCAAAATACAGACCCCACTCAAGGAAGGACTACTTTTAATCACGAGTTCATCAGTGATAGTTCTGAAAGTGTTGTTGTTGTTGTTGTTGTTGTTGTTTTCCTGTAGCCAGAGGGTTCATGAGGGGAGGGGTGCAGAGAGGGGGAGAGATACGTTGCTACAAGGTGGTAATGAATACGCAGAAAAAATTATCAAAGTTGGTGTCTTTTAATGTGAATGGGATGCTCAACCCAATCAAGAGGTCTAAAATATTAAGAAAATTGAAAAAGGAGGGGGTGGGAGTGGCACTGTTGCAGGAGACTCACCTGACTGAGAAGGAACATGACAAGCTTAAGAGATATGGGTTTAATCAAGTTTATTATTCATCATATAGAACAGGCCACAGGAGAGGAGTGGCAATTCTTATAGCGGGAAAATCCATCTTTGAAAAGCTATCAGAAAAGAAAGACAATGAAGGAAGATATGTGATGATTAAGGGGAGATTAGAAGGAGAGCTGGTCACTATCCTGAACATCTATGCTCCCCCAGGTTCTGATTGGTCTTTCTATAGAAAAATGATTGATATGATGACAGCTGAAGGAGAAGGAATGCTATTATGGGGAGGAGATATGAATCTCAGACTGAATCCACGCCAAGACTGTTCAGACGGTGGGAAGCAAAAATCTACAATAAGTAATAAACTTAGAAAATTAATGACAGAGCTGGGAATAATGGACGTATGGAGAGAGTTAAACCCATCAGGGAAGAACTACACATATTTCTCTCCGTCCCACTCAGTATATTCAAGGCTAGATTACTTTTTTATGGAAAAAAAGGATAGATACAGAGTGGAAACATGTGATATAGGGGTTAGGGATGTATCAGATCATAGCCCAGTATACTTAACCTTGGAAATGACAAAAGAAACAAAAACAACAATGTGGAGGCTCAATGCAAATTTATTACAAGGAAAAATGAAGGAAGAACTTACGAAAGAAATCGATATTTATGTAAAGGAGAATAATAACGGTGAGGTGTCTCCCTCCACATTGTGGGATGCATGCAAATGCGAGGGAAGCTGATTGCCAAGGCTGCTTATTTAAAAAGGCAAAAACAAGGAAAACTTAGTAAATTACAAAGGGATTTAAATGATTTAGAAAAGCAGCATGAACAAAGTTGTAGGAACGATGAAAAACTCCAAGAAATCAAAAGGATAAAAACGGAAATAAACTGCATTCTGGAAGATGAGATTAAAAAAAACCTTTTGTACACAAAACAAAGATACAGGTAGTCCCCGACTTACGAGCGCTCTGACCTACGAGGTTCCGGACTTACGAGCTGGCGAATTTTTGGAAAAAACGCAAAAAATACCGAGTTTTTCTGTGTTTTTTCACCACAGTTCGTTAGCTAAACATGTGGACACACGTTTCCGATCATTTTTATGCACTCGTAAGCAGTTTTTCGATGAAAAACGAGTGTTTGTAGTCGCGCTAGCAAAACCGTTCCAACTTACGAGCGAAATTCCGGACTTACGAGACATGTGGCGGCCGTTCCGAATTACGAGATTTCCGTGTTACGAGCAACTCGTTGTAACGGAACTCGCTCGTAAGTCGGGGACTACCTGTATTACGAGGGCGGAGGGAAATCAGCAAAGCTGCTAGCATATAGAATGAAAAAACACGTATCAAATAACAATATTTACAAAATCAAGGATGCCTCAAATAGAATAAAATATAAGACGGAGGAGATCCAGGAATGTTTTGAAAAATATTATAAAAATTTATATTCACAGACAGAAATTAATAATGAGAATCAAATGCATACAGTACTGGATTCATTAAACTTACCAAAAATAACCAATGATCAAAACTGTTTGCTGACAAAGGAAATTACGGAAGAAGAAATAAATTCAGAAATTTCTAATTTGAAAAACAATAAAGCTCCAGGCACAGATGGTTATATTTCTGAATTTTATAAAGTGTTGAGAAAACCATTGATTCCGCTGTTGAAGAATACATTTAATTGGGTATTAAAGGAAGGAGAAACGCCAAGATCCTGGAGGGAAGCTTTTATTGCGGTCATCCCTAAGGAAGGAAAAGATAAACTGAACTGTACAAATTATAGACCAGTAAGCGTCCTAAATATAGATTATAGATTATTTACCGCAATCATGGCTAGACGGTTAGAATTGATTTTGCCAGAAATAATTGACTTGGACCAAACAGGCTTCATAAAGCAAAGACAGACGCAGGACAATATTAGGCGCACATTGCTAGTCATGCAAAATATTATTAAAAAAGGTACAGAGGCGGTAATACTGGGACTAGACGCGGAAAAAGCATTTGATTCGGTCAGGTGGAACTTCTTATATAAGGTGCTTGAAAGATTTGGTTTTAGCAAAGCATTCATTGAAACAATAAAATCGTTATATTTCCAACCCACGGCCAGGATTAAAATTAATGGAAACTTATCAACTGTGTTTAAATTACATCGAGGATGTCGCCAAGGCTGCTCCATTAGCCCACTCTTATTTGCAATATATTTGGAACCTCTAAGTCAATGGATAAAGCAAAATGAAAACATAAAGGGTGTATGCATGGAGGGAGGGGAACAAAAGATAGCGTTGTTTGCGGACGATGTACTGATATACCTATCACAACCAAACAGGTCGATCCCAGCATTAATGAAGACATTGGAGGAGTTTGGTCTGCTGTCAGGATATAAACTAAACGCAAAGAAAACCCAAGTTCTCACCTTCAACTACCAACCAGACCAATTAATTAAAGAAAAATTTAGCTGGATATCGGACTCAAAAACTATGAAATATCTGGGAGTAAATCTGACTCAAGACTTGTCCAAATTAAAAGCTATAAATTTTAACCCGTTAATGATTAGAATAAAATCGGACATGGAAAGATGGAGCTTAGTCCCATACACAAGTTTAACATCAAGAGTAGAAATGATAAAAACAAATGTTTTACCAAGATTATTGTATCTGTTCACAACTCTTCCAGTGGAAGTGACAGACAAAGAGTTTGCAGAATGGGATAGAATAATCTCGAGATACATATGGCAGGGAAGGAGACCAAGGATCAAGTTCAGAACACTGCAGTTACCCAAGGATCGGGGGGGGTTAGCACTACCCTGCCTAAAGAGTTACTATAAGGTAGCACACTTAAGGATTCTCCTGGACATAGGAAATCCATCATATTCAGCTAAATGGAAAGAGATAGAATGCGGTTTGACAAACAAAACACCATTACAGGCCATTATAAATGATAAAAAGTTGAGAGCACACTTTAAGGAGGAGCTGGACCCATGGTTGGGATTGTCGCTTGACATATGGAATGAGATATTAGTAAAATATGGGTTGACAGAGCAGAGCAAAATAATAAGGTGGATTGCATATGAATCAGATTTTAAACCTAGTGTGATGGACAAAGAATTTAGCAAATGGGAAAAGGGTCCGAAGATATTTTGGGAGTTAATAAAGAAAAATAATATCCGTAGTTTTGAGGATCTAAAGAGAAATTATGGACTAGGGAATAAGGACTTCTTCAGATTTCTACAACTGAGGAATTATGTAGAGGAACTAAAAAAAAAGATAAAGATGGATGAGTTGGAATCGGGGATAATCAAGATGTTTATATTAGCAAATGAATCAAACTCGGGGAAAAAATTAATATCTAAATTATACACAAAATTGGAAAATTTGAAGGGGAATAATACCGTATATATAAAAGAGAAATGGGAGAAAGAGACTAGTTGGAGGATCTCAGAGGAGACTTGGGAAGAAATATGTGGGCAACAGTGGAAAATAACTTGTTCCAGCTCATGGAGAGAGTTTAGCTGGAAGAATACGGTGAGATATTTTATCACACCAAAACAAAGAAAATACCAAGATACAAGATGCTGGAGGGGTTGCGGAGAAGAAAGAGCAGATCACTTCCATGTGTTTTGGGACTGCCCACATATAGTCCCATACTGGCAGGAGATAAAGAAAGGAATTGATGTAGTCCTGGAGACAAACATGGCATTCACATTTGAGGCTTTATACATGGGAAGAGGGTTGGAAGGGTTGACGAGATCAGCGGATAAATATATGTTTGGGGTCATGACGGTGGCTAGCAAAAAAGCCATTACTAGGAAGTGGATGAAGGCAGAGGAGCCTAAAAGGGAAGAATGGGTTGAAGTAATGCACAATATTTACATGATGGAAAGGCTGACTTTTTCCATCAGATTAGAATCGGGCAAGTTTAAGAAATATTGGAAGAACTGGTTGGAATATGTTGCACCGTTGAGATCGGATTTTATTGAATAAAACAAGGGGATAAGAGGAACCCACATGGCTACAGAGTGTATATAGTTCACTTGCAGGTATATTTAATGGAGAAGAGAGGGAAATTAGAAGACAGAAAGGGGGAAGAACATATAGTAAATCCCAGGTATTACAAGTGGGGTTGTAATAAAGGGTAAAAAGTGTCAATACAAATACTGAATGTATGACCAAAATTTTTGTTGAAGGTTGTAAGGACAGAGGTTGAAACGTTGGATGTATACCTGTATGGAAAACAAAAAAAATTCAATAAAGTGTTGCAAATTAAAAAAAAAGAATTAGCACGCACCTTTCCTGATGTTTTCACATCATGTGCTGTGACACGGGCAGCCTACAAACGTCAACAAAAAGAAGAGACCGATGTTGACATTGACTTATGTGACAGTTTTATGATGAGTACTGAAGAGAAACCAGTGCCCATAAAAACGGAAACATGTATAGAAGAGCTGGATGAAACAAAATTGTCGCTGTCTAGACAACAGCTAGTGATTTACAGAAGAAAGATGAAACCCTAAAAACCTTGTTTGCTGATGATTTACCTGATGATCCGAAGCTAATAAATACAGGATACTTTTTAAAGCAGGGCATGTTAATGCGCAAATGGACGCCTTTAACTGTTCGTCCTGATGAGGAATGGCGTCAGGTAATACAAATAGTACTTCCCACACCCTATCGTGCTGAAGTATTGCGTCTAGCCCACGACAATCCATTAGCTGGTCATTTAGGGATCAGAAAAACATATGACCGCATACTGCGCCATTTCTTTTGGCCTGGACTGAAGAAAGATGTAATTCAGCATTGTCACTGTTATCACATTTGCCAAATAGCAGGAAAACCAAACCAAGTAATACCTCCTGTCCCTCTTTTTCCAATCCCTGCTGTAGCCGAACCTTTTGAACGTGTCATAGTTGATTGTGTTGGACATCTACCTAGAACAAAAGCTGGGAATAAGTTTTTAATAACCATCATGTGTACCTCTACCAGGTTCCCTGAAGTATTTCCAGTACGTAAGATTACCGTATTTTCCGGTGTATAGGTCGCACCTTTTTATGTTTTTTTCAAGGCCTGCGACCTATACACAGGTGCGACCTATATATGGCTTGTTATCACTTTCGGCTAAATAAATTTTTAAATCCAGCTCATTTCACAATTACGTTCATTTATTAAGGAAAAGTTCAGCTCAGACACATATTTGCTATAATTTTTATCAAACAAATAATTGTTTTTAAGTGTTAATCTTCTTAAAAGCCTTGCTGTGCGCTCCTGTGACAGACATTTGCAGCAGAGCTAAACGTAGGTGCGACCTATACACCGGTGCGACCTATCTAGGGATTTTTCCAATCTATTGGTGATAATTGGATGGTGCGACCTATACACCGGTGCGACCTATACACCAGAAAATACGGTACTACTCCAGTGGTCGTCAAGGTTCTTACAAGATTCTTCTCACTATTTGGACTACCTCGTGTATTACAAACTGACAGAGGCAGTAATTTTATGTCCAAGATATTTGCCCAAGTTTTAGACCAGTTGAACATTAAGCATTCTTGTTCTACGGCTTATCATCCTGAAAGTCAAGGTGCTCTTGAACGTTTTCATCAAACCATGAAAACGATGTTACGCACGTACTGTTTAGAATTTGAAAAAGATTGGGACGAAGCAATACATTTACAAATGTTTGCAATCCGTGAAGTAGTTCAGGAGTCTTTAGGTTTTAGTCCTGCTGAGCTAGTGTTCGCTCACAACGTGCGCGGTCCGTTAAAGCTTTTAAAAGAGAAATGGTTGTGTGATGACACTGAAAAAAATCTAATAGACTGTGTCAGTGATTTTTGTTTTAAGCTAAAACGAGCATGTGAAATTGCCCAGAACATGAAAATTGCTCAAGCTAAGATGAAGTCTCTGTTTGGTAAAAAAAGCTATGGAAAGAGCATTTCAACCTGGAGACAAAGTGTTAACCCTGCTTCCTGTCCCAGGCACAAGCTTACAAGCTCGTTACTGCGGGTCATATATTATGAAAGAGAAAATATCAAACGTGGTTCCAGACTGTGTCATGTAAACATGATCAAACCATATATTGAATCAAAGGATAACAACCATGTGAATACAGTGTGTGTTGTTAAATGTTCTGAGTTTGTTGAAAACAAGCTAGAACTATCTGGTGCTGAAAGTGCTGAAATTGAGGAAGACTGTTTCCCTCATGTGAAAATGGAAGGGAAGCTACCTAACTCTCACTATTTAGCACACTTAGATGTGTTGTTTGCTCATCTTAATGATGAAAAAAGAGAAGACTTAAAACAGTTAATCGCTTCGAATAACTGTCTGTTTTCAGATACACCCTCTCAAACACAAGTCATACAACATGACATCGACGTGGGTGAAGTTCAGCCAATAAAACAGCACCCTTACAGAATAAATCCCAACAGACGACAACAATTAAATGAACAAGTTCAGTACATGCTAGATAATGGATTGGCAGTACCTAGTCATAGTGCCTGGAGTTCACCATGTCTGTTAGTCATTAATTTAGGGGCGGCCGTGGTGTAGTGGTAATGGCAGTCGACCCCTGATCGGAAGGTTGGAGGTTCGAATCCCGCATCCGCCCACCATGTGTCGTTGTGTCCCTGGGCAAGACACTTAACCCCGAGTTGCTCCCGGTAGGTCTGGATGGCGCCTTGCAAGGCAGGCTACCACTACCGGTGTATGAATGTCTGAATGAATGGGTGGATGGCTGGTATTGTAAAGCGCTTTGGGGCTCCTCACAGGGGGCTAGAAAGCGCTATATAAATAAGCTCCATTTACCATTTAAACAGGGTAGAAGTGACAGATTCTGTACTGATTACCGAAAGGTTAACGCAGTAACAAAACCAGACTGTTACCCGTTGCCCAGGATGGAAGACTGTGTAGACCATGTTGGAGCTACACAGTTTGTGACTACACTTGACCTATTAAAAGGGTACTGGCAAGTACCTCTAACTGAACGTGGTCAGGAAATCTCTGCCTTTGTCACCCCGGATGCATTTTTACAGTATACTGTAATGGCATTTGGTATGCGCAACGCTCCTGCCACTTTTCAGAGGCTCATGAATGTTGTATTGTCTGAACTTGATTTTTGTGAAGCCTATTTGGATGATGTAGTAATCTTCTCTGACACTTGGGAAGATCACCTAAAACACTTACAGATTGTATTTGCTCGTCTAAAAGAAGCGACTCTAACAATCAATCTGTCCAAGTGTCAATTTGGTCATGCCACTGTAACTTATTTAGGAAAAAAAGTTGGAGGTGGTCATGTATGTCCAGTAGAGGCGAAGGTAGAATCCATTCTATCTGTTCCTATTCCCTCTACTCGAAAAGAACTGAGACGATATTTAGCTATGATTGGGTACTACAGAGGGTTTTGTAAAAACTTCTCCTCTGTAGCAGCTCCTCTAACGGACCTTCTTAGTCCTAAAGTGAGTTTTACATGGAGTGACCAGTGTCAAGCAGCGTTTGAACAAACAAAGCTGCTGTTAACAACTGCTCCAGTGTTATCTGCACCTCGCTTTGATGTTCCATTCAAAGTAGCTGTGGATGCGTGTGACTCTGGTGTAGGAGCTGTCCTTCTTCAGGAGGATTCTGATGGGATAGATCACCCAATCTCCTATTTTTCAAAGAAGTTGAATTCTTACCAAAAACATTATTCAACGAAAGAAAAGGAGGCCTTGGCCCTGATTTTAGCCTTGGAACACTTTGAGGTGTATGTTGGAGGATCTTGTGATCCAGTTGTCATTTTTACTGATCACAACCCTCTTATATTTTTAAACAAGATGCGCAATAAAAATAGAAGACTAATGAGTTGGTCCTTAAGACTACAACCATTCAACATTTCTATCCAGCACATAAAGGGTAAAGATAATGTTGTAGCCGATGCGCTCTCTTGCCTCTAAGTTCCTGAGGTTAATTTTTTTTTTTGTATGGGGAGATGTGTTCTGTCCTTATACGACACTTGCACATTTTACCCATTCAAAAATCTGGCCATAGGGGTGTTATGTACCCCAGGGTTTTTAAATGTTTTTAAACAACAGTCTAAGCTCCTGTTTATTTTACTTCACTGTAACCTACTGCTAAATGCTGCAGCCTGCTGGTTTAGGAAGAACTCTTTTTTTTTCCTTAACTCAACCTGACCTGAATCAAGCTAATTAGGCAGTGCTGGTGTTCACCTGCAGCTCCTGCCTTATATTAGACAGACAGTGCTTTGAGTGGTGGTGGAGACGATGCAACAGGATTGGGCTTGTTGATCAAGTGTGTGGACTTGCAGGAAGCAAGGGTAGAAGCTGGACACAAGATTTGGCTTGTGACTCTAGTAAAAAGCTGGTGTGGAAAGACACCAGTTGTCAGCTGTATTTCTGATGAACAGGCTGAAGATACACTGAAGGTAACTAACCTAGTGTTGATTGACAGCTGTAAAGCTGTGTGTGTTATGCTGACTCAGAGAGACCTCCACCCTCTCTGTTTGTTGGTAAGTCTGCTCAAGGGAGAATAGCTGAGCTGTTTGGAGCTCTGAAGTGACCCTGACTGTTTAAGTAGAGTTCTGTGTGGTCTAAAAACACCTTAAGTGCTAATGGAAGCTTTGGCTTCTGACTTTGAAGGTGTGTACCTGTGCTTGTGCCTATGAGGCTTAATTAGGTCTATGGTTGAAGACACTGAGGGCAGTGTCTTTACAGTTGTTCAGGAGGAGGACAACTGGGATCAACAGTGAGGTGACTGGTGTGTTTTTTTCCCTTTCTCATTTTTTGTTGTACTTTTGACTGTGTGGGTGTAGGTAGTCCAGTTTTCGTGTTTTGTTTGTTTAGTTTTTTTTTTGGTAAGGTAGATCGTCGCCTGGGGAGACACGACGGTCCTGTATAGGATTGGGTCAACGTGGGTGGCGTTTTATTGTTTTTGGCCACACTCACCAGTCCAACACTGATTTGTACTTTTTCTTAATTTTCTTTTTCTTTGGACGCTGAGCCAGAAGAAGTCGCTCCTGGCCTGGTGGGAGAAGCCAGGGAGGACCCCGTCTGCTTGGAAGCGCTTATTTTTAGTTAAATAAAATTTTGTTAAAACTTTTTCTGTGTCCAGTGTCCCATTGAATATGTTTTGGCTGATTCAGTCGTAACAATGGAGTTAAATTAAAAGCAGTCCTCCTCAGATAAATAGTGTTAACTTGTTATTTTTATATGAAAATTTCTGTTAACTTATTATTTTTATAGTTGATTGTTGTTCACTGCCCTGAGACGACTTCTGTTGTGACTTAGCGCTATAAAGTATAAATAAACTGAACTGAATTGACATGTCTTTTTTTAACCCCGCCTATAAAAAGAATCAGGAATCGATAGGATTCGGAATCGAAACGAAGAATCTGAACTGGAATTGTTGAAATTCAAACAATGACCAACCCTATAAATGAGTCCCCGAGGCTCAGTGGGATTAACCTGTATAAATAAAGGTTGAATGATATATCTTCTGCAGTGACCGACGGAGCTCGGAGCTGGGGAGATGATGACCTGCCCGGCCTGAAGGGGCTCCGAGGCTCCAGTGGAGAAGACAGGCGGAGCTCCATCTAGCTCGCTCTGAATTTTGTCGTCGGCCACAAAGCACAAAAAACGGCTGTACTTCAGAATTAGACCACGGTGTTGTCATTATTGTTTTTAAAATCTTAAAAATAGGTCCAGTCGCTTCTCGAATTAGAGTTAATGCAAAAGTGAAGGGAGGCCATCTATAAATGGAAAAAAAAAAAAAAAAAAAAAAAAAAGAGTTAATGCAAATGATGGATCGGGTTGTTGCGAAAATTTCTCAAACAACCAGTGACTCCACGCCCTGACTATCAGTAGCTGTGTTTCCATCCATTTTCATTTCGAATTTTGAGCTACCTCGCAAATATGTAAATACAAATTAATGCAGATCAGAAGTGTTTCCATCTACTGGCTTGAAGCGCTTCTTCCAAGCCGCGCACAGCGTCATTACGTCAGCGTCATTACGTCAGACGTCAGCGTCATTACGTCAGACGTCAGCACTGCGCATGTCTACAGTAAACAGGAAGTAGCGGTTGAAAACAGAACCCGGCCACACATCTCGTCAAAATGGAGAGAATATTTCAGGTACGTGTTGCTATCGGGCGAGTTGTATTTATTCTGTCATGCCAACTAGTTTTAGCGATGTTACATGTTGTCCGGAGCGGAAACAGCTGAACGTCACGTGACGTGAATGTTCGCTACGTCAGAAATGAGTCGGAAAATGTGTTTCCATCTGTCGTTTAGCGCATCTCAAATCCCAAAAACCACCTCAAGCGAGCGTATAAACTTTTTAGCGCATTTCAGGAAGTAACCTCGCATTTTGCCGTTTCCATTAAGCTTTTCTGCTGCGCTATTTCAAAATGCGCACCTAGAAACCTTGATGGAAACACGGCTAGTGACCGACAGTGTTCTGACCTCACGTTTTAGTGCCAATTTGGCACGCTTGGAACCCCAGAAAAATGCATACTGAAAAAAGAAACCAGTTCCACCAACCGTTGCTAGTGGAAAACCCTTGGAACCATGCCGATTTGAGTCGAACCGTGTTGTAACGTAACCAACATTCCAGTCTTGTTTCTGTCCAAAACACAGCACCGAAACAGCTCTTTTCAAAGTTACCAACAATATCTTCCTTTCCTCTGATTCTGGCCAACTCAGTCTCCTCATGCTCCTGGCCCTCACTGTGGCTTTAGACAGTCATTCCATCCTCCTGTCCCGTATCAAGTTCAACCTGAACATTACTGGCTCCACTCTGTCCTGGTTTCAGTCCTAACTCACAGACCAGCAACAGTTTATTCACATCAACTGCTACTCCTCCTCCATAACCCCTCTATTCCAGGGTGTTTCCCAAGGTTCAGTGTTTGGTCCTCTCCTTTTCATCCTTACATCACCCCTTGGTAATAATATCATCCATCGTCATGGCATCCATTTCCATTGCTACGCAGATGACATACAGATTTACATTTCTGCTACATCCATAAACCCCAACATCCACTCCACCCTCACCCATTGCTAAACTGGCATCAAAATGAATGGATGAAACATAATTTTCTCAAATTAAAAACTGACAAAACTGACAATCATCATTGGTCCAAACAGTGTTACCAAGTCCACTCAAAACTTCTGCCTCAACTTTGTCAACATCACTCTCACTCCATCCCCACTCATTCATAATCTTGGTATTCTTCTCGACGCCACTCTTTCGTTTGAATCACACGTCAAACAGATAACTCGGACTGCATTCTTCCATCTCAAAAGCATAGCACAACTCCGCCCATCACTCATGTTCTCCACTGATGAAATCTTAATCCATGCCTTTGTCACATCCACAGTCGACTATTGCAATAACATTTTCTACAGTACACCAATGGTCCCCAAACTTTATTGCGTCACGGACTGGTTTGATGTCAGTCAATATTTTCACGGACCATACCATACCATACCAGCTTTATTTATAGAGCACTTTAAACACCCACAGGACCAAAGTGCAAAGTGGACCATGGTGTG
>JBBPBX010054379.1:0-12740 GCA_038048925.1 Garcialebias charrua | reverse complement strand
TTTACAAGAGTTTTTAAAAGCTGAATACAACCCAAAGATCTTTATTAGAATCGTAAATATATGAAGTTTCACTGGAGACACACGAGACAGATGTGTCTGCGCCATCAGAGCAAAGGGCTGCAGGTGCTCATGTGCACATAAACTTGAACTTAATCAAACCAACCCACATAAAACCTGGAGAAAAGGTTAAATAAATGAGGATAGCCTGCATCATTTACTGAAAAAGTCAAGCAGCACTCAATTTAAACCACCCAGGATGTTAAAGTGATAGTAAAATGGATTATTTATGTGCGACTGATTGGACCAGAATTATGAGCTAATGGCTAATCCGGGCGGGTATAACGCCAACGTGGACTACATCAGTTCTAAATAAGGTGACCAGATTTCTGAAATTAAATCTGGGGACATTTCCAGCTCGGAGACTGAAAATAATTAAATGACATCAAGATGAAATTAAGAGACATGGACAGTTACAGTTTCATTTATTTTTTACATATTTATTCATGTTTAAATAATAATAGAAGCAGGAATGTGTCTCTCCACACACATTTTCTGAGCAATAAAACAAATAAAGTAATAGTAGTAGGAATAGAGTACTAAAAGAGCATGCATATGTTGTGGTTGAATGTGAACATGTTCATACAGTGGTGCTTGAAAGTCTGTGAAGTTTTAATAATTTTCTATATTTCTGCATTGATATAATGTAAAACATCATCAGATTTTCACACAAGTCCTAAAGGTAGATAAATAGAACCCAGTTAAACAAATGAGATGAAAATATTAGTCTTGGTCATTTATTTATTGAGGGAAATTATCCAATATTACATATTTGTGTGTGACTAAAGTATGTGAACCTCTTAGCAGTTAATGTGAAGGTGAAATTAGAGTCAAGTGTTTTAAATCAGTTGGATGATGATCAGGTGTGAGTGGACACCCTGTTTGATTTAAAGAACATGGGTCTATCCGTTGGTGTCAGAAACATTTGTAAAGTGTGTGGGGTGGGGTGGGGGGTTTGGGGAACTATTTTGAATAAATAATTGGTTGATGCCATTTTCTGCATTCTGGTGTATTTTAATGGTTTGTTAAACCTCTACATTTACCTGCCTAAGTAATCACTTGATTCAATAACTACATGTATATTAGAGAGCACAGCACAACAAGAAGTAGCTTGACCAACAGCTCTCCTTGTGTGAATAGAGCATGTTCCGCTTCTCTCACTCATCTTAACATGGCCAAGTCAAAGTCCTGACCTTATTCCAATTGAAATGCTGTGGAAAGACCTGAAGTGAGCAGCTAATGTGAGGAAACACCACCATCCCATAGTTGTGTATAGGGGTTGAACGAGTACATAATTTTTAACCTCGACATTAACATAAAAAAACTCGAACGACGCTCGAGTAGCCGATGACGTCACAGTGTCTTACGATGCAAAATAAATAAATAAATATAAATGCCTAAAAACGTCTTTACAAAAAGAAAAAAAAGACCAACAAAGCATTGGGAGCATTTATTATGCTCCTATCATTTATCATACTGCACATAAGTCACAGGAAAAACAAAACTATTAGTTATATTAATAATATTAAAAGTGAAAGTATAAGGCGATGAAAACCGAAACTTAAAAAACAAATGGGGCCACAGCCACACCGTACCACCGCCTGCAGCTGTGCAATTTAGGTTTACTTTTAGAGATTGTGTTTATAGGTTTTTGGTAGCTCTAGAGAGATGAATATTTGTTTTTTTTGTTTGTGAAACGAGAGAGAGAAGCCGTTTCGGCCGTGTTATATATGGGACCTGCATTGCAACACTGCCCTCTGCTGTCACAATCTACTACAAAGAAAGTCAACACGAAGTAGCGCATTTTATAAAATTATAAACTGTTTTACCTTTTTGACAAGACGGATTTTCTTGCTGCTGCCCAAAGATGATCTCTCCAGTGCAGGAGATCAGCTAGTTCAGGAGTAAACCAGGGGCTGTCACGGCCCTTTATCCTGAACTGCCGGAAAGGAGCGTGTTTGTTTACAAAGTAAATGAAACTACCATGAAAATAGTTCCAAGCGGTGTTCACGTCATTGATTTGTAGGATACGTTGCCAATCAAAGTGGGATAGATCCCAAAGGAATGACTGTTCACAGAAACGTTTCAAATCCCTTTTTTGGATTATTCTGGGCTTAGCAGGTGGAAGTTTAGTAGATCTAAGAGCTGCTATTACGGAATGATCACTCAAAACGTTAGCAAATACACCTATACCAGGAAATTTGTGAGGTGCATTTGTGAAAAACAGATCTAAGGTGGAAGATTTTTCGGGACATTTTATGTTTGGTCTGGTGGGAGAATCGATAAGTTGTGTTAGATTGAGAGATAGGCAACATTCCTTGAATTTATCACAGAGGGGGGTCGACTTATTCCAATCAATGTTGAAATCTCCTGCCATAACAATCTCATTGTGTTTTAAATTTCCTATGAATTCAGTCAGGGAGGACAGAGCTTCAGGTGTTGCGGAGGGGGGACGATAGCAACCTACAACAGTTAAGGGCTGACCTCCTTTCAAACTGATGTTCACAGCTAAAGCCTCAAACTGGTTTGCGATTGTTTTTTTATGGTGTAGTTACACCAAGCAGCGTTTCAGCCTCCAAAGCCTCCAGTTTACATGTAAAGTCAATGGTGGACGCGCTTCCAGGCACCTCCTGGCGTCTGGCGTCAGGTCGCGTGCGTGTTGAGCATGCTGGGAAGCGTTTTTCCGTGCACGTGAACCGGCTTCCGCCTCCAAACCGAGCATTCAACATGCTGAAGATTTCGCGGTTCAAACTTTCAAACGCCGCTCAACTCTACCTGATTGGTTGGTGTGTCAACCAATCAGGGACAGTCGGGGGGTGAAGAGAGGGGGCAGGGGGAGAGTCCCTATGTGACGCGGAAACGAGGGTGCGCGCGCACTATGTGACGTATTGTTTGTCGGAAAAAAAAAAAAAAGACCCGCGAGGTCGTGGACTATGGAAGAGAAACTCATTGTAGCTGTGTGTTCGCGACAATTCCTTCACGACCAGTCAAGTCTGCTCGACAGAGACGGAAATAAACAGCTCCTCGCCTGGCGGAGTGAGCAGGACTCTGTGCGCAGGACTCTGTATACCGGTAAGCTCCTCCCACACACCCAGCAGCTTCTGGCTTCTGGCGTTCAGGTTTGAACACGCTGCATTCACAAGTGCGTCCACTTGCGTGCGTGAGGAGCTTTTTGGAGGTTCAAAACGCTGCTTGGTGTGACTGTACCATTAGATGCAATCCTGGCAGCCAAAGAGTCTCTGATGTAAATAGCGACTCCACCTCCCCTTGTATTATGATCACAACGATAGATCTTAAATTCATTGATTGCCAGGTCATTTTTCAAAACAGAATTGTTGAGCCAAGTTTCAGAGATAACGATCACATCTGCCCCAGAAGAAGTGATTAGGATTTTCAATTCATCAAGTTTTTTTAGAAGGCTACGAGCGTTTACATGCAGAAAACGGAGACCTGAAATATTTTTAAACTCATTAGGTGTACAGTAATTAGTGATTGGCCCTGGGTTGGGCTGAATCCCTGAGATCAGTAACAACATTAATATCAGACATTTACTTGACTTCTTTGTTACTGATATGTAATTACAGGAGTTAACAGTGTGACATTTTGCCCCCATAATTGAACCATGTGAAACATTAATGAAGACACGATCATTCAGAACCCAAAAACAATGAAAGTTGCAGTGATGGGCAGATCCAGTTGTGTTGATAAGATTCAATGATTCCAGGTAGTCTGAGAACTGAAAATAAGGACAGTAATATGAATGGTGCAGAAAAGTTTCAGACCATGAGGCATCACAAATTAAATGGGCAAACAAATCCGTTGTGGAGGACCAACTGTAGCTTGTATTGTCCCAACTGTAGTTTGTATTGTCCCAACTGTAGTTTGTATTGTCCCAACTGTAGTTTGTATTGTCCCAACTGTAGCTTGTATTGTCCCAACTGTAGCTTGTATTGTCCCAACTGTAGTTTGTATTGTCCCAACTGTAGCTTGTATTGTCCCAACTATAGTTTGTATTGGGCTGATGAGGGCACCAGCCCCACTGTGAAGATGAATTAATGCGGCCATGGTCCGCTGGACCCAGAATCAACAGGTAGAAACAGATAATTTGCAACAAATAGATTGCGCTGCCAGAAAGACCTGAAATTGAAGACATTGAAGACATGATCCCAGCCTGTTTCAGAGGTCAGCAGGGAGCAACAGCGTGATCAGGGAGGATGGTGACGTCACTGGTCTGGTCCAGCTGCTGTTCTGCTCCGTGCTCCTGCGCTCGGTGACGTCACTGGTCTGGTCCAGCTGCTGCTCGGTGAAGCTGTGCTCCGCACCACGTGAGGCCACCTCCGTTTAAAAACAACGAGGCTGAGATCCGGTTCAGTTCTGCTCACCCAGCTACTCCAATCAGATCAGTTGCACTTCAAAGCAGCAACATAAAGGCTTGATTACTGCAATTCACTTCTGCTTGGCGTCAGTCAGGCCACCATTGCACAATTACAACTGGTTCAGAACGTAGCAGCCCGATTTTTAACCAGTACACGCAGAAGAGAGCACATTACACCAGTCTTGGCCTCCCTGCACTGGCTACCGGTTCATCTTCGAATCCAATTCAAAATTCTCATGTATGTCTACAAATCACTGAACAGTCTCGCCCCCGCCTATCTCTCGGATCTGATACACCCATATGTCCCTCCACGTGCTTTGAGGTCAGAGGATCAGGTACTCTTAATAGTTCCAGAAACTCGCCTTAAGCGCAGAGGTGACAGGGCGTTCTCTGTAGCAGGCCCAAGACTCTGGAATGAGTTACCTCTACCTGTCAGACAGGCCCCCTCCCTCGCAGTTTTCAAATCCCAATTAAAAACTCACTACTATTCTGTTACTTTCAACACCAGCTGATTTGTATTTGATCGTTTGATTTATGATCTGCAATGTTTTTATGTTTTTCGTGTTGTACTTCATTGTCTGTGTTGCCTGTTGTTTGTTTGTTCAGCACTTTGGTTTGGACTTGTTCCTGTTGAAAGTGCTTTACAAATAAAATGGTATGGTACGGTATTATCATGAAAGAAAAATGTGATTGTGGAGATGAGTAATTTTTTATGTTTTCCAGTTAAATACAGGATGACTTCAGTGAACTGCATTCAAACAACGTATCACAAAGGTACTCATTTTCTGTCTTCCCAAAAAAATAATTGTTGAATCAAGATGTTTGAATAACATTATTTTAACACCATAACCTTCACAAATTGGTTTTTACTGCAGGACTGTTAATTTAAATTTGTTTTATATTATTAGTTTAGCATATGGTAATCATGGGTCAAGTTCAGATGAGACTCTATTTCAAGACAGAACAAGAAATAAGAATTATTACTAAGAATATATAAGCATCACTAAACTGTAGAACTGTAACAATTTTTTTTTAAACTATCACATTAATGTCCATCTTCATGTTTTCAGATTGACTGAGCGGTGAGCTAATAAATGACACCAGGTTGGTGGAACTGGTCAGTCCTCATTGATAGAGAGATGGAGCTGGTACGTTAATGGTGGAGTGCTGGAGCTGACTGGGTGATGGGGAGGCTGTCAAAATAAAAATCAAATTAAAGTGATTAGAAATTAGTTTTTCAAATACCCAATGCAAGCCTTGCAACAACTTTTCAGAAATTCACAGAGGATGACAACACTTTTGTATGAATAAACTTATGCATAATCAGTGAAATTAAATAAATGTAAGGGACATAAAAATCCCTCCAAGCATACCATCCATATGTACAGGTGTTGAAGCTGCACTGGGCGGTGTGGTGTTTTCAAATGATAGCCCAAGCTCCTCCATGGCAACAATCAAGGTGTTTGGTGGGGGCTTGCTTGTTGTGGCACAAGATGCTGTTTGTTTTTTCTTCATGTTTTTTGTCTGGCTTTTACTTCCAAGATGCCCAGCATTGCACAAAATTATTTTTCTTTCATTTAAGATGTGTTTTGCTGCTATTCTGAGTCTCAGCCTGATGAACCTGCTGGTTATTTTTCTTTGTACATCATGACATGAAGGAAGAATGCTTTCTAATAGACTTGCTTCTCTCCATAGAGTATCCATGGTGTTGGGGAGCTCCATGAAGGATTGACTGGTCCTTGTTCTGAAAAGCCTTTCAACTTTCTGGACCAGACTGAAGGCTTCATGTGATGGCCGACACAGGACTCCTGGTTTGAATTCCTTCAGTGTCAGTGGCACCATGCTCTCCTTCCAGAGTCTCATCATTTTGCTTAATTGAACTTGAGCATCCATCACAGATGTTGGAATGTTTGATGACTTTATTTACTATGTATCCTGTAAGATGGTACAGAATACAGGTTTCACTGTTGGTGAAATCAGAAGGACCTGCGTTTCCAATCAGCTGCTCCACACTTAGGCCAGGACTGTGAAATGTCTCCTTAATGTCCAGGAACTCTGCCAGAAGACTGCCATCGTCCTCCTGATAGCTTCCAGATTTGACTGTTGTAAGGAACTGCCCAACTGTGATGGATTTCAGTGCCTGATGAAACTTCACTGGTGATGGGACAGGATTCCTTTGTCTTATGCAGCTGAACAAGTTTTCCAGACAGTCCTGAGTAAACCTGCTTGTCAACACAAACTCGTGTCCATGGTCAAGCATGTCTCTTTTTAGACATAAAATTGTAGATGTTGCCATCACAATTCCTGTTTGAACTGGTTTCCAGCTTCCTGTTTGACCTATTTTCAGTCCACAGAAGAGTGCTACCATGCCTTGGAGGAATGTAATGGCTTTGTTGTACTCTTCCATCTTGTGCCTGCTGAGTCCCAACACGGGGGGTGGCGAGAGGACATCAGCTCAAACCAGTGGTTCACCTGCTCCAGAAACCAGGCTGTTGTTAGGTTGGAGGGACGTCGCTACTGCTCCTGCTCCACCATATATTTAACACCTGCACTTGCTGACTTGCTGAAAACATGCATTGCAGGCCCCCCTTCATTTTCTCAAAATGACTTGGTTGAAGAGTTTTTTGTGAGAGATTTGGTGCAAATTTCAAAGGCATTTCTGCCTGAAATTCAACAAATCTTTCATTGTACCAAGTGAAACTTCATTGTGTTGAAGTCCCTCTTTTAGCACATTGTCTGGTGGAATTATAAAGGTCTGTCCACGAACCAGGGCACTCTTCAAATTCTTTACCAGATGTGGGACATGAAGTAAAGCCTTTTATCTGGTCTTGCTGGGTGTTGGACAGATGTTTTGTTGTGGCCCACTCCAAATGCCCGCCACATCGTTCTGTTAGCACTGCCCATGTCAGTGGTGATGTTTAGCACGTGAAGCCTATGGAAGCTGCTCTTTCAATGATTTCAAGAATGATTGGCTTATCATTTGCCCCATTGGTAGAATTGCCAGTGAAATGGTAAGCCACCACTTGCTTCCATCTTGTTGTGCTTCCTGCCAACATAAAAACACAAGCATGTGTTGCAGCTCCTTTATGACCAGGCAATGTAACATCTCCAAAAAGCTTTCCTGTTCCCAAGTGCAGCTCCACACTTGGTGTGATAGCCATTCCATCCAGAGTCAGGACACATTCTCGTTCCATCTCTGTCAGACTGTTAACTTTTAGTTGGAGCATGTCGAACACCTCTCCTAATACACCTGGTTCTAACTTAATATGTTGCAGTCTTCTTTGCTGTGTTCTGATATCAGGGAGTGGAATACTCATGTCCTGAAGAAGCCTGTAGCCTGCTGAGCCCACAGAAAAACGGAGTTGTATGGCTTTTTTCAGTGTTTGTTTGCTCCATCTAATCCCTCTCTTATTCTTCATGTTAATTGCCTTCATCTGATCTTTTGTAAAAATATGCCTGAATTTCTTTTCCATTGTTAACATTTTTTTCGCAGGACTGCATTAATTCTCTTCTGTCTGTGAAGTTCTCCTTCTATTCTGCTTATGTAATTATTTTGGTTTTCTATTTGCTCCCTCAGGTTCTTCATCTTTGTTCCCTGGTTGCATTCCCTGTTGATACATATTCCTGGCCCTGGCGACCCTGGCTCATCATCATCAGTTCCTGGCATGTCCCTGTCCTCTGAGACTACATGTTCATCTTCTTCACCTTCACTTTCCCTTATTTCACTCGTATTTATTTTTCTTCCTTCCTCAATCTCTGAAATTACAATGGTACTTGATGGAGATGTTCAATATTTATCATCTAAAACTAATTACTCTGACCCAATAATTATAACCCAGCTCACTTATATCAAATATTCTCTGTTCCCTTTAAACACTTATATTTGATAGTACAAACATGTTGTTTGCTTTTCTCCTTGATACAGAAAAGACAGTCTTCTAGCCTTGACAATGTTTGGATTAGATGTTCTTGTAGGATCAGAACCACGACTTGTTTGTTTTATCTGTAAGACGTCAGAGCTTGTCAAACTCCACCTGCTTCTTGTTTAAATAGCTTGTCATGTCCAGTACAATTCGGAATTGTGCTGGACAATGTATTTGAGACCAAACTAAGTTTCAAAAGACATTAAAAGCCCTTCCCCTTTGCAAAGTTGTTTGTCTGATTTAACACTGTTCTTTTGTTTATCTTGTGTGGTTTTTATTAAGGTAACAGGGGTTTAAAATCCCCATCATTATGGTGCCGAAACCCGGGACCTCTCTTGTTAGCTTGAACAATAAAAAATGTGAAATTTGTTATGTAACACAGTTCGTACCAAAGTTAACTTTTGAACAATATGTGTGATCACTGGTCAGTGGATCAACATGCAGTGGAAGTTTTGCTGTGCTTCTCATTGCAGGATCCTTCCTCCTCTTTGGTTCTGGCCAATGAACAAAAATGGTTGGAACCTCCTTCAGTCTCACACGACCTGACTTTGTCTTTGTAAACTGTCCTCCCTCAAAATGTGCCTGTAGAGTGATATTAGTTTATTTCTTTGCACATTTCTTTGACAGTTGAACATTTTGAACACCGATGTGAAAATGCTTATGTGCAAATTCAACTTACAGCACACAGTTTTATGTTATTGAGATCCAAAGGTGGGCACATGAACGCTGGGGACCGCTAATGCGCTAATCCGCTTACAGCGGACCTAACGTTTTTGTCAGCGTAACAGCGGAGTGACTAATGGTGCATTCAGACCGAACAGCGTTTCAACTTCCAAAAAGCTCGTCACGCACGCAAGTGGATGCACTTGGTGTCCAGACCTGAACGCCAGAACGCGAAACTGCTGCTGGGTGTGTGGGAGGAGCTTACCGGTATACCGAGTCCTCACTGCACTCCGCCAGGCGAGGAGCTTTTTATTTCTGTCTCTGTGGAGCAGACTTGACTGGTCGTGAAGGACTTGTCGCGAACACACAGCTACAATGAGTTTCTCTTCCATAGTCCATGACTCCGCGGGTTTTTTCTGTGTCCCACAAACAATACGTCACATAGTTGCGCAATCGTTTCCGCGTCACTGGTTTCCGCGTCACATAGGGACTCTCCCCCTGACCCCCTCTCTTCTCCCCCCGACTCTCCCTGATCAACCAATCAGGGAGAGTTGAACGGCGTTTGAACATTTGAACCGCGAAATCTTCAGCTAGATCAAGGCGTGCTTTGGAGGCTGACGCAGGTTCACGTGCACGGAAAACGCTTTCCAGCACGCTCAACACGCACGTGACGTGACGCCCGACGCCAAGACGCAGCTGGAAGCGCGCCCCCTGTTGACTTTGCATGTAAGCTGGACGGTCCTGCCGTTGAAACGCTGTTAGGTGTGAATGCAGCATTACTTTTATAATGATTTGTGCTATTTTTATTTAAAATGCAGTACCGCTAATAACTAATTATCAGTAAAAATGAATAAACTTATTTTACAGGCTCTTATGCTGGCTCCGTAGCTGCTCGTTTTACCTTTTTCCCCCTTGCTCCCTCACCGTAAAGAGCAGAGAGGAGGGAGGGTTGGAGGGGGAGCAGAGGGGAGAACAGATGCAGATCTACCATGTAAGCAAATTATGCTGTTGCTTGGGGCTCCCAATCAGCAAGGGCCCCGGCCCCGCCCCGGCCCGGCCAGTCACCTACATCACTAACATTGCTCATGCTTGTTAATGTACATTTAACATAAAAATAATTATAGTTACGATGAAAACGATCATTAAAAACGCAATACAAAAACCGGTCGATTTCTGTATCCCCCTACTAAAAATGGACTATTCCATCTTGACATCTTCCGGGTCAGAGGTGAACTCGGGTGCTAACGTTTATGGCTAGCTGTTTGCGCTCGGTTTCTTCATAAATCCGCAGAGAACCCCGCTGTTTCAAGCCAAATTAACGCGGCCGGAGGATTGTATTGTGTGTTTTGTGTCCACCACTCGACGGTGAGTCGTTTGTTTTATTTATTTGGGTTCCTTTTATGTAGAAATGCGGTGGCGAAACGCCCGTGTATTTGAGATTTAAAAGTGGTCTTAGGGATTAAAAGATCATTCTCATTTTGTTAATTTTGTGGCCGAATAGAATATATGTACGTAAAGTATTAAATAAATCCTTTGATTTTTGTAATTTCATCCTTTTAGGATCATTTTAGTTACTTTTCATTAAATCTGTTGACTGCCTATAGAATTTTGGAATTGGTTTAATTTATTTTTCGGTTGCGCAACAAAAAAGAAATTACTATTTGTTTTTTGAAACAATATTGAAGTAAATTAAGCTTAATTGACTCTTATATGAATTAAACTTGGATACAACTTGGAAGTGCACTTTAAAACTTGATCTCTAACTTTAAAGCTCCCCTGACATAATCTTTAATTTTCCATAAAATGGCACAACATATATATATATATTAAGATTGACCTCTGATCGTTTTTGCTAAAACAATGTTAAATTAATTAAAATTCCTCTCAAACATAGTTTAAATTTAGCGCCTTTTTTTTTACATGATAAATAGGGATTTTCCCGTCGCGTCTTTATGACGTCAGACACAGACTCGCCTCAACTGCGCACATTGTATACAATGGAGAAGATACAAACGCGATCCGTCCAATTTAGCCATTTAAAACTTTATATTTTAGCGGTTTGTCTTCAGAGAAGCCAAAGTTATTTCCAGTAAACAGCAGGTTATAATTTTTTTTCTGCTGCTGCTGGTTTTTGTAGGCATTTCACTTCAGGAAGTGAGCAGGTGTGTGGGGTTACAGGAGCTGCAAGTTGACGAGGCAGAAGGAATTCTACAACATCTAAATAGTTTCCACAGCACTGAAATGGTAATATATTAGTTAACGTTTCTAATAATTATTCAACATTAATTTATAGTTGTAGTGGGCATGACCGTGTCCACTTTGATACACCTGTGTATTTTTGAACTGTTCCAGAGATGACCTTTACTGACCTCTAAGTAAAGCAAGACATTTACTACAAATTATTCCATTAGTTGTAATCTGAGAACATAGTCACCAAAAGAGACTATTTCTATCTTTGATTTTATTCTAATGTGATCAAAAGAATAACTTTTGTCATTTTCATGATATATGTTATGCTGTGTTATTCTTTTAATATGGAGTATTAATAATAATAATAATAATTAATTCAATTTATAACGCACTTTTCATTACTGAAAATCTCAAAGTGCTACACATATATTGAATGCTACACACATTCATAAACCGGTGGCGGCAGACTACCATGCAAGGTGCTTTCCAGTCCTACCAGTATTACTGTGTTACTTGACCATATAATGGTGTCAGAGTTGAATTTTATGTCAAACTGTGCTTTTCAGATTTGTTTTAAAAGTGTTAAGACGCTAATCCAAGTATTTTACTTCTTGGAGTCTATGCGTCTGTCTTTTTCCTAAACATTTCTCTCTGCTGCTGGCTGTAACCTTGGGTCGTGATAACGGCAAGTTGAACTCCTCGACTGCTTCTTCTGAACCAATCGGAAAGAGACAAGTTTCAGAGTTCTATCTTAAGGTTCTAAGCTAAGCTGAATTGATCAGAGTCTGCTGGGAACTTCAAGAGATGTGAACTTTCCCAAAGAGCTGGATGGACGTTTAGTCACACGCTAAGGACACGTCATCCAGTTAAAGGCTGATAACATGTTTGTTATGAGTCCACTTGAACCGAGCGTACAAGCTCAGAACTTTGAATTAAATTCCTTTATGGAATAAGTTATCTTGAAGTCAACCAGTAGCTGACATAATTTCTGATGATCGACGCGGATCCCAGGAGACGTTGAAACGTAAACCAGAACCGGCTCGGACGTGCTGGACCTGCAACGATTCTGTACGCCTGAAAGGCTGGTGTCATCTCTTTATCAGACTCGTCCTCAAAGGTAAAGAGCTGTTTACAAACGTACCTGGATTTCAGCAGAAATTTGATGGGAAGCACTTTGAGATTTTTATTAATGAAAAGTGCATTATAAATGGAATTCATTATTATTATTATTATTAAGTGTCACTTCTGGTAACATGCTCAAGACAATTTCCTTTAAACCATCTCTCCTCCTATTTCCTTTCCCCTCAATTCTAAGCTGGAAACTATTTAAGTCATAGAGCCTCAGACTAAGTATGTTAACATCCTATATTTATGTCTGTTGTGTTACAATTTAAATGTGCTGACGTATTAAATTGCAAGAAAGTGAAATCATGTCAATCAAGTGTAATGGTGTTAATTTAGTTGATTTATTTTAAATAAATGGTAGTGTCTTTGACATACCAAACTAAGTTAACGTCTCTGTCACTTAATGG
>JBBPBX010054378.1:0-10595 GCA_038048925.1 Garcialebias charrua | reverse complement strand
AAAATGTCCTCAAAGACACGTGCACTTTCCAGAAATCCCACCATTCTGATCCCTAATCTGCTTCCTACCAAACCGGCTGTGACCAATCGAGGCCTTTCATGGTCTAGAGTGGTCAGTCACGGTTAACAGGATTGGTCGGTCTTAGTCTGGGATGCAGAGGCTATTAGTGATCATAATGAAGGGAGACATTTGTGACTGTTGTTTGTGTGTGGTGGGGGCTGGTCTGGGATCTGGCTTGTGTGACCCAGATTGGCCACTGTGTGATGAGTCAGATTAGACATCGTGCTTGGTGGCTGGGGATTATAAAAGGCTAAAAAAAAGGCTGGTGTTGATGTCAATTCATCAGGGTGTTTAATCCTCGGTGGCCCCGTCAGAAAGGAAAGAGATAGACGAAACTGCTAAAAATGGGTCAAAGTAAAAGCTTGGTGTCAAAGACCTGTTGTGATGGGAAATTTTGAATTTATGTGTTTGCGTTACAGCTAAACTCAGGTCATAACTGTCCTCTCATGTCCTCTGACATTTTCTGGTGCCAAATGTTTGATAGGATACACTTGTATTTCTTTAACTATATACCAGTAATTTCTTTCTTTCTGGAGTCATTCTTTTCATTCATTCAACCTTTATTTAAACAGATAAGTCAGATTGAGCCTCGAAGACTCATTTACAAGTGAGATCTGTTGGACAGACAATATAAGTGGTGAAAAATGACACATGGGGTTTGGAGACAAAAAAATTCCTAACACATTTGTGACCTCTGGAGGTCAAAAATGCGGTAATGGAAAAAAATCTTGCACACAAGCACATAATGACACTGACATTACTCAAAGGCAGTTGCATGCCAGCCCGTACTGCAGAGTTCAGATAGAAACACTCAGTTCATGGAGATCTGTGCACACTCATGGGGCTGCCGAGGACATTCAGAGGCGAGTCCTGAAATGATGGCAGAATGCTTATTCAGCTGGGCTCCTCTGAAAAGTCCATGGAAATCCTCAGCAGAAGGGTTGGGAGGGGCAAGAGCGTCAAGTTTACAAAACTTCAGCAGGTGTGTTGAGATAAGACGGCCTGTCAAGGCCAGTCAGTGAGCCGAATTTCAGATAAGCACAATTGTTTTGGGGACAGGCAGATCTTTAATGAGATCTACCTTCAGTCTGTGTCCACTCGCTTCAGAAATGTCCAAATTAAAATTACCATATAATGGAGCACGCCTGAGAAAATCCCCGAGATCTAATCCATCCAGCCAAAAGTCTGGTTTCTCGAGACATGGACCAAGCCATCATGTAAGGCAGGCAGCCTGACCAGGTCCAGATCTGCTGCCGACGTCTTCCTTGTGTGTTGATAGACCAGGAACCAGCCAATTCCAAAAAGCAGGAACCATTTATCATAAATCTAATTAAATATGCGTCCTTAAGATCCACAGATGACAGCAGAGATAGACACGTCATCAAGTCTTCCAAGTCAATGAGATATCCAGCTGTGTGCATGCCAACAGGACAAATTGTTTCGCCTACAGCCTGTCTTCTCTTTGAAGAAATTGTATCAGTTGTGTTGAGGGGTCAACTGAACAAATTGAAGCCCATCTTTCTTACCATCACACTCGAGGTGGGGGACGTTGTCTTGCAACTTTGTGCATCAAAAAATATTGTAACATTATTCCAGTTTTGAAGAATCCTAACTATGGGTTCAATTGGCCAAAATCCAGCTAATTAAAATAGTTTTGTGACAAAATGTTCTTTATGCCCTATGCATGCATACACATACATACATACGTACGTACATACATAAATGTACATGCATGTACATACTTTCTTTCTTCTACTTGTACTTTTAATAAAGCCATTCAGAATGAACTCATTAATGCCAAATTTCAGCTAAGTATGTTATTATGCTAGATACTAAAAAGTAAACACAATTTAAGGCTGTTTTGTCTTTCATGCAACATCTTCCTTCTTGAGTAGTTGGTTGTATGTTTATTTTTATCTAATGGTAAAAACAGGAAAGCAAAGAAACCCAAAGACTGTGGTTTAGAATGATGCACTTAAGGATGTGGGCTATTGCTTCCTTCCATTACTGCAATTATCCAATAATGCTTTCATGTAATGAAAAAGATGCACTCATTCCCACAAATTCTAAGCTATCGTTGCAAGTTTGATTGGATAATGAAATGTTTTCAACTTGAAAGCAGTCCCATGGAGCTGCCGATAGCATGTGCACACACGACGAGCAAAGCATTCAGCAGCTGCAGTGTAGGACACAAACCTTCCTAATTTATTATGCACTTTTTAGGGATGCATTCAGAGGAAAGCAAGAATCTTTTTTTAAAAGTTAGTTGTGCAATGGTAAGATGAAGCAATAGCAGTAATTTGATTCAACAACCTGTGTTTAAAAAAATAAAGATACGTGTCTTGATTAAATTGCTAAAATTGGACTTTCAAATGTCTTTTTTTTCTATGTAAACTCTGTTTTGTTCATTCATTCAAACTTTTTTTAATACAGGTTAATCCCATTGAGCCTCTGGGACTCATTTACAAGAGATACCTGATTTCTTTAGCATGTACATACTTCATGTTTAACTTGACTAACTTCTCAAAGCATTGAAACATTATAGCAATCAACCATGAAAAGTCTGGGCTCTCTAATATTAGGGATGCACCGATCCACATTTCTTACTTCCGATCCGATCCGATACTTAAATCTGGGTATCGACGATACCAATACTTTGCCGATCCGATACCGTCCAGGCTGTCATAATGAATTTTTTGAACTGCGACTACTGTTTTAACATTGTGTGAGTTAAACCCTATGAAGACACTCTGGGCCTCACAACATGAAACACCTAAACTTTAACAGCACACAAGAGGCAGGTCTATATCACAGACGTCCTTCTCACTCATGGTGCAGCTGGAAAACTAAAATACAGCTAAGCATTATGGGAAAGACAAGAAAATCCACTCCCGTAGCGGTTAAGGGGAGTGGACTGTGTTGTCTTTCCCATAATGCTTAGCGTGCATTATGTGCATGGTGCAGCTGGAAAACAAAAAAACGCTAAGCATTATGGGAAAGACAACAAAATCCACTCCCGTAGTGGTTAAGGGGAGTGGACTGTGTTGTCTTTCCCATAATGCTTAGCGTGCATTATGTGCATGGTGCAGCTGGAAAACAAAAAAACCCTAAGCAAGCATTATGGGAAAGACAACAAAATCCACTCCCGTGGTGGTTAAATGGAGTGGACTGTGTTGTCTTTCCCATAATGCTTAACATTTTTTTGTTTTCCAGCTGCACCATGAGTGAGAAGGACGTCTGTGATATAGACCTGCCTCTTGTGCACTATTAAAGTTTGGATGTTACCTGTTGGAGGCCCAGAGTGTCTTCATTGGGCTTAACTCACACAATATTAAGTCGGCAGTCACAGAATGTGATGGAACACATGCACTCTTTGAAGCTGGATTGGAAATATTGGCAGGTTGGATCGGAAAATCAGATTTTTAAATTATGCTGGTATCGGATACCGATACTGGATCGGATCGGCCCCATCCCTATCTAATATATGTAGTTTTGAACACTTGAGCCTGAGGTGAGACTTGCATGATCAAGTATTTGTAAAGAAATTACAAATAAAATGTAAAAAAAAAAAAACAGGGTTGGTATTGCTACACATTTTTAAATATAAAAGTTCCATAAGGATAGATTTTACGTTTTAAGCATTTGTCCTTTATCAGCTTTGCTCTAATTCAATTCAATTCAAAAATACTTTATTAATCCCAAAGGGAAATTAAATGTTGCTACTACCGTAGTTATCCTCGTTTCATTGAGATGTTATAGAGACTGATGGTTGTAGGCAGGAAGGATCTCTTGTAAAGATCTGTCCCACAGTGGATCTGAAGAAACTGGCTGCTGATACTGTTTGATCTGTCCACTCAGACTCGGCTGGCCTCTCGGTTCCTCTGGGCTGCAGGACAGCCCGGATGCTGGGCAGAAGTCCTCCCAGAACGATGGCCACTCCTCTCAGCAGCCTGCAGAGCTCCTTGTCACTGCGGACAGTCGGTTGCAGGTGCCAAGCTCTTCTGCTTTCACAAGCCGCGTTTCCTGCCATTTTTTGGATCTCAGTGGTCAGGCACTTGTGCGCAGCCGGAAAGGAGACAGGAATGCATCCACGGAGCCTTCTTTTCAACTCATTTGAGATTTGGGGCTGTAGTTCCTTTTTCATATCTGATTGTTGGTGGCGCGATTTTATACTGCTGCGGCTTTTGTGCGCACGTCCCTCTTCGGATGGTGCGCGCGCCAATTGCAAAACTTTGTACCTTGGTGCAAATATGCCAATAAAGATATATTCTATTCTATTCTAGTTGCGATATTATATACAAGCTTTTGAGATGTTAATCAGCTGCTCCCGGTTGTAAAAACAAGTGCCTTTCTATCTTATCAAGATACTCAAAGCGCTTTACAACACAATCGGTGCCTCATTTACCCATACAGCACTCTACTACATACAGGGAGTCCCCGACTTACGAACAAGTTCCGGACCTAAGGACCGTTCGTAACCCGATTCTGCCGTAGGTCGGAACCCATAGCACGTGAGTTCGTAAGTCCGGATTTTTGTTCGTAAGTCGGAAAATGTATGCTAGCGCTGCGTCAAACACCCGTTTTTCAACACAAACGTACATACTGGTTCATAAACATGCACAGAACTTTGTTTACAAACGGTTAGCTAACACACTTTAATCTAAAAACACCTTCCAGTGCTGTATTTAATGTACAACTGCTGTTGGTAGGTCCATTCGTAAATCCGAGTTGCCGTAGGTCGAGGGCGCCGTAACTTGAGGACTCCCTGTATTTACAAAGACTAATCAGTGCTTTATCAAAGTCAAAGTCAAAGTCAAAGTCAACTTTATTGTCAGATCTGCAATATGTACTGTACAGGACATACACAGGACCGAAATTGCGTTTCTCTCAGTCCCTCGGTGCAACAGTAAACATCTAAACATTGAAACACTGAAACATATAATAATAGACATAAGCATAAAATAGTAAAACTAACACTGTCCTGAGTTTTTTGCATAGTGGTATAAGAGTATGAAAATTTACACCAACTCTAAAACTAAAACATTAACATAATACTGTACTGTCCTGAGTTTTTGCATACTAGTATAAAAAAAGAGTATAAAAAGTATAACTAAAATAAACTAAAGGTTTCTAGCATTGACATTTGCCAAGTGGCAAAGCAGCGTATGAGTTAATGTACACAGTATATGTATGAGGTAGTAGTTGATGTTGTTATAGAGGCAAAAAGTGGCATATGCAGTAAGGCACATTGGGCATCCCTAAGTAAGACCGTTCAGAGCACACTGTATATGTATCAGCAGTGGTGTAGATATTAGAGTAGTGTAAATGTAAACAGTAGTAATTACATGTAAGCAGTAGTAAAAAAAGTAAACAGTATTAATAAATGTAAACAGAGAATGTAAACAGTATTATGATTATAGGCAGTGATGTAATACAAACATTAGTGCAAGTATGAGAAGTAGTGCAAACTGTATGAGCACATGACCGAGAGTTTAGTGAATAACCCGTTTGATGACACAGAGTCCAGTGTTAAAATCTTTGTGTTTTGTGGTAATGTGTAATTTATCGCATTCATACACCAATAGGAACCACGTCAGAGGCTATGAGGGGTTCAGTGTCTTGCCCAAGGAAACTTCAGCATGTGACTGCTGGTGGAATCGAACCCCCAACTCTCCCATTGGAGGGCGATTGCTCTAACGACTCAGCCACAGCCGCCCCACAGTACACCACAAATGACTTGGCATTCCAAAATCAAGACTAGTAACGAGCAGTTACAGTAAGTCACTTTTTATACCCCCATTGAGGACGGATTGTGTTTTCATATAGTCTCCATTTAAATTCAATTTTGTTTTGTCTGGGCCAAAACTTATGATCCACTTAAGACATTTTTACACAACTTTATTCACATGCATCATCGCTAGACAGTGGATCATAGGTCAAAGTCGCAAATTGAGGTAAAATGTTATACAAGGTCTTTGCTTGTTCAGACCATAACCTCCAAGCCACTCAAGATAATTTGATGCACATGTGTATCAAGTTTCATCATCGCTATACAAAGTGTCACATGCACTTTTTATCACCGCAGCTTCAAGTTCAAGATCACAAATCATGACCTGAGGTTTTACAAGGCCTTTGCTTGTCCCAGCCGTTGGTATAGCTTTGCTGTGTTGCTGTATAATAGTTTGATGACAGACGTATAATGTGTCGTATGTACTGTAGTACTCTTAAACTTGGTTATTCTGCAGACCAGCATTCAGACTCAAGCAAAATTATTGTTGGAGTATAAGAGAATGATGTGAGTTTATGAGCAAACATGTTAGATCAGTGTTCAAGCTACGCCACAGGAAAGTGATTATGGGACACATTTCTGGGAAAATGCACACATTTTCAATTAGAATCTTAGTGAGTTGGTACTGTTATGACTCATTAAATAAATATGTAATTGCTGATAATTTTGCAATGTTCATGCAGCATTCCAGAAAATGATTTGCAATTTGTTAATTTTTTTTTTTGTCAAAATTTGGTCTCAGTTGTGTTTCAAATCCTAAAACTCCTGATAGTTGTACATTTTTAACATTTTGACTCCATCCATTAACTTTTACCCGCTTCTTCCTTTTTTGGGCCACGGGGGTCACCAGTGTCCATATAGCCAGCAGTCACTGTGCGAGAGGCGGGGGGCACCCTGGACAGGTCTCAAGTCCATCACAGGGACACAGATGCATGCGTGGGTTTTCTCCAGGTGCTCCGGTTTCCTCCCACAGACCAAAAACATACATGTTAGGCTGATTGATTGGTAACTCTTTTAATCGACCCTAGGTGAGAGTTAGTGAGTGAATGGTTGTCTCATTTGTCTCTATGACAAACTCCACCCAGAATGGCCCTCTGGACGGGATTTGATCTGGCGATGTCTTTGCTGAGAGGCAGCAGCTCTACCGACTGCACCACTGTGTCGCCCACACTTTGACTCATGAAAACTTAATAAAGGAAGACTTGGAGATGGGTTCTAAACACCCCTCATTATGACTGTTTTGAGAGGGAATTTGTTAGGAGAACTTTTCAAGAAGGAAACTGATAATGTTTTGAGTTGTTTCAACAGTCTCGGGAATGCCACTCATTTTGAGGCCAGCATGTGCAGCCCAGTGTAGTTGTTGATGTTGAAGGTGGTATTTAGGTGCATATACAATAGACCACTGGATGTCACGCTAGCATACCAGCATTATCCCAGAACTAGACTCAAACCTATGTGAACTTTGAGTTGTAGATAGCTTGTACATTTTTACATGTCAAAGATTCCAGACCACTGTTGATTACCATATTTTCCAGTCTATAAGTCACACCTTTTTGCTTAATTTGCATGCCCTGCGACTAATAGAGAGGTGAGACTTGTTTATGAATTTCCCCCCATATTTTTAGACCAATTTTTGGCTCAGATATGACCGTTTTTCGTTTTGGCAAAAAATGGTGCAGTACCGCTTTCGACCGCTAGGGATGCAGTACCACTTTTGTCCGCTAGGGTACACCGACCGTTCCCACCTCATGTGTCCAACGGCAGCCTCCTCTGGTCGGACTGACTCTGTTGCAGCCCGGCCTCCTGCTCTGGAGCTCTGACACTTCCAGAGAGTCCACCGACCGTTTCCAGCTCATGTGTCCGACGGCAGCCTCCTCTGGTCGGACACACTCTGTCGCAGCCTGGCCTCCTGCTCTGGAGGTATGAACTACTGTTAGCTGTGTTTGTTAGCAAAAATGGTTACTATTTATCTAAATAACTCATGAACTACAGGACAGATTTTCTTTAAACTTACAGAAAGTAATTACTTGGTGGTCATTTACAAACTGTTAGCTGTTGGAGTTGTTTGAGCTAGAATTCGATTTATTTATAATTTATTTTCGCAGCGCGCGCGACCGTTTGGAAGACGTCAAAGCGAAACAATTTAAATCCAGCAGATTTGACCATTACGTGAATTTATTAAGGAACGGTTAAGCTAAGACACATCTTTGCTATAATTTTCAGCAGACAAATAATTGTTTTTACCGTGTTAATCTTGTTAAAAGTCCTTCCGTGCATGCTTCTGTGGCCGCCATTTTCAGCAGGGCAAATGACGCGCTGACGCGTCGCGTAGCGGTGACGCATAATAGATGCGACTTAAATAAAGGTGCGACACATTTATGGATTTTTCCAATTTATTGCCAATAATTGGACAAAGCGACTTATAGAGAGGTGAGACTTATCAGGCGGAAAATACGGTATTTATTTTAAACACACGTTGCAACGAAATTCTTACAAATCCTTTATAAATAAATTCTTACAAATCCTTTATGAGCACTTTGAGATTTTTATTAATGAAAAGTGCATTATAAATTGAATTCATTATTATTATTTTTATAAATCCAGTTTCAAAACAATCAGTCTCATTGGGCATTATGTAGTTGAGTCAAAACATGGGTGGGTGGCTCAGTTGGTAGAGCTGTTGCCTCTCAGCGATAAGGTTGCTGGTTCAAATCCCAGACCAGGACCTTTCTGTGTGTGGCATGTTCTCTCTGTGCATGCATGAGTTTTCTCGGGGTACTCCCCCCACCCCCCACCCCAGACCAAAAATATGCCTGTTAAATTATAAAATCTTCTTGGTACACCAAATTTGGTTATGGCGTTCCTCAAGGTTCAGTGCTTAGACCAATACTTTTTACTTGATACATGTTTCCATTAGGTACAGCTATTAAACAGCATGGGATAAATTTTTATTGTTATGCTGAAGATACTCTGCTATTTGTCCTTTAAACCTGATGAATCCAATCAGTTACTCAAGTAACTTGTAACTTGTTCAGATTTGGTAACTCTAAATTGTCCTTAGGTGTGAGTGAGAGCGTGAATGGTTGTTTGTCTCGTTTGTCTGTATGTGTCCCTGTGATGGACTGGAGACCTGTCCAGGGTGTAACCTGCCTCTTGTACAATGATGGATATGGGCATCAGAGACCCCCGTGACCTGAAAAGGAAGAAGCAGGTAAAGATCATGGATGGCTGGATGGATGGATGGATGGATGGATGGATGGATGGATGGATGGATGGATGAAGTGAAAACACACATTCCTTGATCAGTCAGTGTAAGATAAAAAAAGGTCTGGATTACAACACACATAATGTATTAATTTTATCAACGTAATACAATTGGCAATGCTATATAACAATCCCATTACAAATAATCACCCAATTGACCCAATATATCTTTACACAGTTTTGTTATTGCGAACAATGTTCAAATGCTGAATGTGGGTAAGCAAACCAATCCTTTTTTAAACAGCCATCAATAGGCGTATATATCATGGTATATTCTCCGTTCGCATGTCAGTGGGCGTGACTTTCTCTTGTCACACCTTTATCTGCTCAAGATAATTTAACAATGATTCATATGCATCATTACCAGATGGACTGTCACATATACTGTACTTTTCTTTACCAAAGGCCTTGGCTTTTTATACCAATAACTTCTGATCCGCTTAAGATCCTTTATCAAAATTTCACACACTTTTGTACCATCATCAAACAACATTGGACACATTCTGTCACCCCGGATTTAAGGTCACAAATCAAGGTTAACATTTATAATAGGTCTTTGCTTGTCCACGCCTTTGCTATTGAATTCTGTATTGCTGTACAATAGTTTGTCGATGGGCGTACAATGTTCCGTATGCAGTACTTTGAAATGTATGCTTTTCTTGCACTCAATTAAGATGTATTCAACTTATATTTCTGTCTCCTTTTAAGTTCGTTTTAAACAAGTTAATAAATTGTGCCGTCTTATTAGTATAGTTGAACACGTACAATTACAGTTTGCCACAGTGCATTGTTTTAAAATGTCAATGTCTGATCTTTAGATTGGCCCATTAAAAGATGTATGTATGTTGGAACAATTCATTAATGCAACTTTATTTATACAGGTTAATCCCATTGAGCCTTGGGGACTCATTTACAAGATAGGCCATCAAATGTCTGAGTGCAATTCATTTGTCCAGCAACAACTTTAAATTTATTGCATACAGTCTATTAAATGAGTAAGGAGCAATAAGTACATTATTTAATACCAATGTTCGATCATGACATTTTCAAAGGTTACATTTTAGCCTTTTTAGTAATTATCTGTTTGACTTAATTTATGCGCTTCCCAAAAAGTCACTGTTCCCAAAAATCTGGTACATTTCAATGCAAAGTGTTAAAAATTGTAGGGCTAACATTCTCCTGCCACAAACCATAAAAGCTTCTGACAAAATGTGAAATAAAAAGTTTGAAGACCTACTTATCTTCTCCACAGGACTGCACAAGCTGCCAAATCTCTCTGAACTACGGTAAATGCGCCCATTGTCACATTTCTGGAAGTTTCCATGACAACATTAAACTCATCTGACGTGGTCGGTGATTAAAGAATTCACTGGCGTGGATAAAATGAACTGATCTATAGAGGAATGAAAACTAGAGGGGAGGGGTTGGAAAGGATTGCGGCATGGTTTTGTCCCCTGTCAAGGATATTAGACAGCAATTAGCA
>JBBPBX010054377.1:0-12813 GCA_038048925.1 Garcialebias charrua | reverse complement strand
AACCACTTCATCAAGTTTGCGGACGACACAACAGTGGTAGGTCTCATCAGCAACAACGATGAGACGGACTACAGGAACGAGGTGAGCCGCCTGGCCTTGTGGTGCGGACACAACAATCTCACTCTCAACGTGGAGAAGACAAAGGAGATTGTTGTGGACTTCAGGAAGAGGGATGCACAACATGCCCCTCTGACCATCAACAGCACCGCAGTGGAGAGAGTAGACAGCACCAAGTTCCTGGGAGTGCACGTCTCAGAGGACCTGTCCTGGAGCAGGAACACTGCATCACTGGCCAAGAAGGCTCACCAGCGTCTCTACTTTCTCCGCAAGCTGAAAAGGGCTGGAGCTTCAACCCCCATCATGTGCACCTTCTACAGGGGAGCCATAGAAAGTGTACTGACCAGCTGCATCACTGTGTGGTTTGGTGCATGTACTGCATCCTGCCGCAAGAGCCTCCAGCGCATCGTGAGAGCAGCTGAGAAGATCGTCGGCACCTCCTTCCCTCACTGCAGGACTTACACAGCAACGCCTCACTCGGAAAGCCCTCTGCATGGCAGGTGATCCCACACACCCACTACACAGCTGCTTCAGACTGCTGCCATCAGGGAGGAGACTGAGGAGTCTCCAGGCTCGAACCAGCAGACTGAGAGACAGCTCTGTTCATCAGGCAGTCAGGATGCTAAACACTCTGCCTGCTCTGCCTCCCCTCCCATTTGAACTGCCTTAACACAAAAAACTTTCTCACACATTACCACACAACACAAAGATTTTAACACTGGACTCTGTGTCATCAAACGGGTTATTCACTAAACTCTCGGTCATGTGCTCATTCAGTTTGCACTACTTCTCATATTTGCACTAATGTTTGTATTACATTACTGCCTATAGTCATACTACTGTTTACATTCACTGTTTACATTTATTAATACTGTTTACATTTATTACTACTGTTTACATTTATTACTACTGTTTACATTCACACTACTTTTATATCTACACTACTGCTGATACATATACAGTATTCTCTGACTAGCCTTATTTAAGGATGCCCAATGTGCCTTAAAGCTGGAGTAGAGCTGAGCGTCCTGCCTGTACGCCACTCTACGCGCGCATTCTGTGCGCACGCGTTCGCTGGCACAGCTCTGCTTTCAGTTCTCATGTTAAATGCTCACGTTTTCGCTCCAAATTCTTGTTGTAATTTGAGCAGCTGCGCGCAGAGGGGACAAACTGAGGTCGCTGATTGGTCACTTGCTGACACGCCTACTGAAATGATTGACAGCTCGGTTAAGAGAACAGCTCGGGTGAGAGAAAAGCATGAGCTGGCCGGCTTCAGCCCGCTGCGGTGTTTCTAAACTTTATATGTTAATTAAAAGTTCTAAAAAAATAAAATAAAAACAGGGAGCGCTTTTCCTGCAGCCCACAGCCCACCAGGAAATATTTAAAACCTTGCGCAGCCAGGTAGGACCTGAATTCATTCATTTCAGTTATGGAGTGAACGGAGGATGAAGCGATTACTTGACTTTAGGCAAAAAAACAAAAGAAAAGGCCCGATCAGCGATAAAGAAGAGGAATTTAATTCATTTGTGTAACATACAAAACAGTCCGGCCACGGCCAGTTTATTGTGAGACAACGCGCAAGTGTGTGCTGTCGTAAAAAAAGAGCTTTGCGCGTTCGTGCCCTGCGGGGCTATGCGGGGCTATGCTTGTGCCTCAGCGTACGTACGTCGTACAGAGCCGTACAGGCTGTACGCGCAGGTCTACCGGGGGCTTTATGTGCCTTACTGCACATGCCACTTTGCCTCTATACCAACATCAACTACCTCATACATGTACTGTGTACATTAACTCATATGCTGCTTTGCCACTCTTTGCAAATGTCAATGCTAGAACCTTCAGTTTATTTTATAGATATACTTTTTATACTTTTTATACTACTATGCAAAAACTCAGGACAGTATTACACTTTTATGCTTATGTTCATTAAATGTTTAGTGTTTTAGTGTTGGTGTAAATTTTCATACTTTTATACTACTATGCAAAAACTCAGGACAGTGTTACACTTTTACTATTTTATGCTTATGTTTATTAAATGTTTTAGTGTTTAAATGGTTACTGTTGCACCGAGGGACTGAGAGAAACGCAATTTCAATCCTGTGTATGTCCTGTACATATTGCAGTTCTGACAATAAAGTTGACTTTGACTTTGACTAGAGGAACTGAACATTAGCAGGTGAGCTCAGATGATCAGCAGTAGAAGATAGCATTAATTTCAGATTGGTTTTAAAAACATGCTACGTGAGCTACCACTTAAAGAAAAGGCAGAATTTCTTTAGAGCACTCAACTTTTTCTGCAGCAATTCTTACTTGAAAATCTCTGATGTTTTTAAGAATAATTGTTTTTTTAATAGGATTTTTCTAAAGCAGACGCAGATTCCACGTTTTGTTAAGCAGAGCAACTGATGGTTAATAATAGTACAGTACAGCAAACCCTCGACCTACGTCACCTGCAACCTACGGCAACTCAGACTTACGATTTTATCATATTTAATAAAAATATGATAAAAAAAAAAAAAATAATTATTATTATTATTTTTTTTTTAATGTTATTAATTTCATGTGTATAGCACTTTGTTGCAGCTGTGGTTGTTTTAAATGGCTTTATAAATAAAGTATAATTATTAATATTACGTTTTTATTACAATTTTATCGTATTTACGCAACTTCCGGTCGTTTCCGGTCGCCATTGCGGTCAATGGAGCTCCGCCATAGATGCTGTCAGCTGGCTCTAGAGGACTGTGTGTCCGATCAGGGTTGCCTCATACGGATAAATTTGCTGGAAACACTCGGTCAACTCTGTGGACGTCTCAGGCCCGGAGAAGCAGCCGGCGATCGCCCCGCGATCGCTCCCACAACGCCGCCCGACATGCTAACGACAGCAGCTAACAGAGCAGCTAACACAGGCGAAGACACCGAGCCGACATGCCGCGGAGGGGCCATCTGCGGCCGGGAGCTCGCCGCAAATGTCCGCCTGGCAGTCGGGGGACACCGAGCTAACGCGGAGATACAAAGCCGACAGCCTTTTTGAATGAACTGACATGCTAACGACAGCAGCTAACAGAGCAGCTAACACAGGCGAAGACACCGAGCCGACATGCCGCGGAGGGGCCATCTGCGGCCGGGAGCTCGCCGCAAATGTCCGCCTGGCAGTCGGGGGACACCGAGCTAACGCGGAGATACAAAGCCGACAGCCTTTTTGAATGAACTGACATGCTAACCATTGCTGCTAATGGCGGGGCCTAACCGTAGCTAACGCCGAGCTTGTTTTGGATGGAGGATTATCGCGGAGAAACGGCTTTCAGTAAGTTTTTTTTTTTTCTGGCTCCAAATGTATGAAGTTAAGAAGCTAACAGTCATTCTTTTAAACAGTTTTGACCACGTGTGTGCGTGTGGAGCGTAAGGAAGCTGGGGGAGCTCGGACGGCTGATGCTAAAAGACGAAGGCAGGCTTTGACCAGCTCAAAGTAAGACATTATATTTTTTATTTATTGTACAGTACTGTATTCATTTACTGTACAGTTCTGTGCATGTTTATGGCCTAGTATGTCTGCTTGTTCAGTCTCATGCCATTAAATATGTGTGCGGCGCTCCGTTAGCGGTATAGCCGCGACCTATGTCAGAAACGCGGACCTACGACAGGCAGGTGTTTTTGGTCCGCGAGGTACGACAACATCGACCTAAGTCACACCCGTAGGTCCCAATCCCTGACGTAACTCGAGGGCTTCCTGTAATCTGATTATATTACATCAGCACCAAAACAAAAAAATGTAAACAAAGGCTTAGCATTCTTTGAATGACTGCATATCAGTACTAAAAGCTGTCCAGTGGTTTATGATGTATTTTGTAAATAGAAAAACAAGGCTGACCCCAGTAGTTGATGTGAAACGTGTAGTGCCCAAACTGTGTTGGGAATGACCCTCAGATCTTACCACACCAAAGTTTAGCTCAACATCTGCGAAACTGACTGTTTTGTGCCAGTTGTTTGCTGGCTATGGTTGATTAGCTGTGGAGACCAGCTTGAACATGATGAATCCAAAAGTTAATCAATTAATTAATGTACATCCAATCATTAATTTTTGAGTTTTTTTTCCACTGTTTCATGAGATACTTTGCTAATGCTACAGACACACACACACACACATACACACATATACACAAACATAGCTAAAAACATGGGTCGCGGGAGTCACTGGTGCCCATATCCAGCAGTCACTGAGCGAGAGGCGGGGGACACCCTGGACAAGTCACAGAGACAACCATTCACTCTCTCACTCACGCCTAGGGACAAAAAAAGAAGCAGATATTTGAGCTATCAATGCTTACAAAACCCGTATAAAGTCAATGGTAAGAAGAAAAGCCTAGTGCTCTAAACTACCATACTTTTTGGGCTAATAGGTACACTTAAAATCCTTTAATTTTCTCAAAAATCAACAGTGAGCCTTATATTGTGCTTTATGTATTAATTCTGGTTGTGCTTACTGACCTCGAACCGATTTTATGTAGTACATGGTGCTCAAACTGTCTTAGTTTTGCTTATTGCGCCTTATAATCCGGTGCGCCTTATAGTTCGAAAAATATGGTAATCAGAGGAAATCACTTGGATTCTCAGTGTTTATATAAAACAACAACTTTGTCTTATCACACAACTGCTGCTCATGTCTGCAGTGCTAAACATACTGGAAAAACAAAAACAAAAACAACAACAAACAAAAGGAGTCTGGGAGAAGATCAAGCCAAGGATTTTGTCACACCCAGACATACTGTAGGAAGGACAGTCTCTTTTACTGAACATCTGTGAAACAAGAAAGCAAGAAACAAAAAAGAACTGCAGGCTGGTAGCTCCTCTGATCTCTAACTAAACAAAAGAAACTGATAGCATCACAAGCTTCTCAGATGAACCAAGCATGTCTCGCCATCACTTCAGATGACTCATCAATACTGCATCTTTGATTACAAGACAATGATAAAAATAGTATCTTTGAAAAAGTGTTTGTAACTTTGCACCAGCAATCTCTCCACCTATTTTTGTCCAGTTTTATTCTGAACACATTCTATATTTGTGTAGAAGAGATGCCCAACACAGATACATCCTAATTTCTGAGCAAATTATTTAGGATTTATCAAACACAGTTGAAGTGAGTCGTATGGACAAGTTCTCCTTAGAACTTGTCCAGAGGACCTGACACAACCATGTTTGATTTATCTACCTTGAATATTGATCATGCATCAGGATATTTAGGATTTTATTACGGTACTTTATTTCAACAACAAAAAAATCTTAATTAGGCTTACTGGCTGTGTTATCAGTATTTTGTAGCAAAGCTAAATACAGTATGATGTACTACATTTATCCGTATTCTCCAATCTCCAGTCAGATAATTTTAGACAGTTTAGATGGAAATATAGCTGCTGGGAGAGTGGTGACACAGAGGTTAGAGAAGGCAAGCCTGTGATCATGGGAAGATTGATGGTTCAACAACATCAAAATGTTGGTGGGAAAGGTGAAGCACCCACATCGGCCTCCACCTTCGTTTGTCTCACTCTGGCACCTTGTCTGCCTTCAATAGAGCTTTATAGCGTGACGTCACTGGTCCGCGGTGCGGAGGCTGATGGGAAAGAATGGGGTCGGATCCGCCATATTGACTGTCCTCAATATTACCGTAGCTGTCAAAAACAAGCTTTCTTGCTGACTTTTTAATAATAATAAAAAAAAAAAAAACAAGTACCGGTAGGTTAAAACAATTTAGCAATGGTCCGAACTTGTGTTATTGGATGTAATGTCCGGTCACACGACCGGAATCGTCAAAAGATAGAAAACAGATTTCTGTTTACTGTTTCCTGCCTGGAGACGACGCGAAGGAGCTCATGTGTCGGACGCAACAAAAAGGAGATGAATGGCCTGGATATCAGCGGTGAGACGTCCTGATACAACTTTCTCAGTGTCCCAAGATACCTGCTAGTTTGTTCCAGACATTCTGGTGAGTGTCTAAATTCGGTTTGTTGGTGTTGTGCCATAAATTTTTGCCATGATTTTGTCCCGGTGTTTATTTCATGTTTAGTTCATAGAAGTGGGTCAACCTAGTTTAGGTCGGGTTTATATTTTGTATGTAACGTAGTCTGATTTTAGACAGAGTGGACATCTGTGTTATTGTGAAATAAACTGTTTAAAGTTTCTAGTGTTGTCACTTTTACTGTAGTAATACTGATCGGTGTTCTGATATGTCCTCTTCAAGCCAAACCTTCATATGAAATGGATGAAACTCCAGGAGAGGAGCTCAGTGAGGTTGCAAATGATGATGAGGAGGAGGAGCATGAACCAGCAGCAAAAAGCTACATATACAATGTCAGTTGTGTGAACAAAGAAGAGCAGAAATGAATAATCTGTTACAGGAGAACAGGTCAAAGCTGAATAAAAACCAGCTGGACAAAGAGTTTTAAAAGTATTAAATTGGGGCCCTCGGCATCGGGGGTTGGGCACTTGGGCGTATGTCGGCCCGGCCTGGTGGCTGCCTGGTGTGGCTGGGGTCCTCTGGTCCTATCGGGTCTGGGCCTGAGGGGTGGGCGTCCCTGGTGCCCGGGCCTGGGCGCCTGGGGCTACGTCGGTGCGGCGGGCTCCGGTGGGGTCCTGTGAGTTTGTCGCTGTTGGCCCCTGGGGGTCATTGTGTGTGGTCGCTGGTAGGGCTCTCCCGGTTCTCCCATATGGTCGGATCTGGGAGGTGGGTGAGTGGTTCGTCCTGTTCAGGTGGCCCAGGGGGCTCTGAGCTCAGGGTCCTTCTTGGGGTCTTGGACTCTGGTACCCCCATTTGTCTGCCTCGGGTCTTGTGGGGGCGGATCTCTGATGCTTCACAGTCCCTATTGAATGTTCTATTAGAGAAGCCTTATTCATTTATGCATGCTTACAACCACGCTCTTATAGATGCAGGGATACACACGCAGGTATCGTATGTAGATATGTAGATGGGTATATGACTGAATATGAATGTATGTATGTGTATATGTATATATATGTATATATATATATATATATATATATATATATATATATATATATATATATATATATATATATATATATATATATATATATATATATATATATATATATTAGTGCTGGACGATAATTCAATAACGATAAATATCGCGATATACTTTTATTCAATAACGATGATATGAAGTTTAAGCATATTTTCGATATTTCGATAGGATTTTACAACTTTTCACTGACGTTTTTCTCTTTCTGTTCGGGTTGGAGCGGCTGCTTCAACAACGCGCCCGGACAGAAAAAGCTGTGACACAAAACGTGCGTGGTGACGTCGTTGTTACGCAGCGCTCACTCCAGCAGCAGGCGTTAGCGGTAGCAGGCTAAAAGCTAAGCTAGTCTCCAAAGCGCGTTGTTTTCGCTTCAAAACGAGTCAAACGAGTGCTCATGACCGTCAGAATGTGACTGAACAAAGTTTCACAAGCGAAGAGAAAGCAGACGACATCACTGATGAGAGGAAAGACTAATTCGTCGGTGTGGACGTAGTTCGGTTTTGTTAAACTGCAGGCTTCTTCTGCAGCGAGTCCTACTCGGTTTCTTTATTTTTCAAAACGTGACGGAGAGTCGTTCTAACTAGCTGTGGAAACATCTACTTGTTTAATCTGAAGAGTTTCCACTCGATAGAATATGATGAGAGTCAGAAGATGAAGAATAAAGTTTGAGCCAACGTTTCCCTGAAACTACGACGTAAACAAACAGCCCCAGCGCGACATGTTTTTTTTTATTGAAAATAAAACAGATTCATCAGAATAAAAAGAAAGAAAAACACTGAATGAAAAGGTGCAGAAAGACGAAAATAGTGTTATAATATCTGCCCCTTGTTTAAAAAATACAAAATAACTACAAACAACAACCTTCACTTCACCTGCACCACACCTTCCCAACAACTTTGATTTAATCATCTTTTAAAACATATAAATAGTTTTATAAATGTTTATGATGATATCAAGTCAACACAATCCTGTTTCCTGATTTACAACTCAGCTCCTTCACACTAGTTCTAAATGAAGATTTTACAAACATTTACATTCCCTTCAGGGTTTAATAACTTTTTAAACAAAATGTAATTGAATATTTGGGGGTAATATTTTTTTTAGTTTTATATATGACTTGTAAAATACTATGTTCAACCAAATCATAACATTTTAATAATTTCAATTGATGAAATAATATATTTGTTGGGTGACCATAGCACTTCCTAATAATAATTCTTACAGCTCTTTTTAGTAAAATAAAAATAGGATTTGTAAAAGTTTTGCATGCTTTTCCCCAAACTTCAATACAACAGATTAAATATGGAACAATCATTACATTATACAATATATTCAAAACTTTGTCATTCAAAAACTATTTCACTTTATACAATAATGTAATTGATTTTGTTATTTTTATTCTGACCCGACAGAATTATTGGGTTGAGAATTTTATGTTTATTTGATGGTGATTTCCATCTTTTTGGAGGCTAAATACAAATACAAGGTGAACATCAATTTATTTGTATAGTTTATAGGTTTTTTTAGGCTTTTATATTGTTTATATCGATATCGAATTATATCGATATCGACCGAAATTAAGAACTATATCGTGATAAAAATTTTGGCCATATCGTCCAGCCCTAATATATATATATATATATATATATATATATATATATATATATATATATATATATATATATATATATATATATATATATATATATATATTAGGGGTGTAACGGTACGCTAAAATCACATTTCGGTTCGGTTCAACTACAAGGAGAGCTCGGTTCGGTTTATTTTCGGTTTTTTTCGGTACAAATTTAAAAAAAAATTTTTTTACAAACTAAAGACTTACAAAATGTTTATTTTGAAAATGTGCAAAAAATATGTTTGTATTGTATTGTAGTAATAAATAAAAGTGACCCATTTGGATGACCAACAACACCACCAGCCTGATCAAGAAAGGTCATCAGAGACTACTTCCTCAGACGGCTGAGACGAGCTGGTCTGAGCAGCCCAGTTCTCACCTCCTTCTACAGGTGTGCAGTGGAGAGCATCCTGTGCTCCAGCATCAACGTGTGGCATGGAGGCTGCACAGTTGCAGAGAGGAAAGCTCTACAGAGAGTGGTGAAGGCTGCACAGAGGTCTGTCGGAGTCAGTCTCCCCACCATCACAGACATTTACACCTCCAGATGCAGGAAAAGAGCCACCTGCATCATGAAAGACCTCACTCACCCAGCACACACACTCTTTGCCCCACTCCCCTCAGGACGGAGGTTGAGGAGCATCAAATGTAGAACCACTAGACTGAGGAACAGCTTCTACCCTGAGGCTGTTAGACTCATGAATGAATAAATAAAAATAAAATAAAAATAAACACTGCAAAATATCACATCATGCTGATGCTGATCTGTTTTTCTTGTTGCTGTGTTCATCTGTGACCATCTGCTCATACAGACTCATGTTCGTGCTGCTGTTTATAATGATGTTTTTCCACTATATTAGGGCTTAGTGTATTACTAGTTGATGTTTTTCTTAGTTAATTCTAGATGTTATTACTGTTTTTCTCTTGCATTTGTTGTTGGATGTAACTGGGACCCCGTGTACATAATCTCGTTTTCATCACATGTACCACATGCGGTGCAAATGACAATAAAGACTCTCTGACTCTGATTTTAAATAAACAGCACTCTACAATAAATAAACTATACTAACAATAATAAAAATCTTAATAAATGCAATAACAGTCAGAACCAGAACAATAAGCAGCAACAGACTGTTTACAATCTAACTAATCAAGTTTTTGTTCAAGTTTTTGTTCAGTAGCAGCAGTGTGGCTGTATTTGTCCTCTGTTGTGTACTCACAACTTCTTCTTGGTGGGACAGGTGGGACTGTGGGAACAGTTCAGAGTTCAGTTCAGTCATCACTTAGCTGCAGGTGGATTTACCTCTGTCACAGACTGGAAATAAAAAACAAAAGAGATTTAAAAAAACAAGTTAATAAGATTATGATTTAAAAAAAAAGATTATTTAGATAATAAAACAATACCTCTTGAACAATTGAATCTCTCACTCTTCATCATGGCAGGCAGGGCTTTAATCTGGTCCAGGGCTTGTTGACAACATCAGTTAGTTTTTTCATAAAGAGCTGAACTTTTTGAAGTGTTGACATGATGAATGTCTCATAGTGACGCTCAGCAACTTTAAAACCTGCGCATATAACAACGTTCAGACAGATTCAGAAATTTAAAAACTCATAGGCTACAGCTTGTGGACCGCTGTGATTACCTGATGAAGGAGTTTTAATGCAGCTCTTCGGTCACGTTCGGATGAAGTAGTTTTAATACAGCTCTTCATTCACGTTCGGATGAAGTAGTTTTAATACAGCTGCTGTTCACGTTCAGATGAAGTTTTAATACAGCTGCTGTTCACGTTCAGATGAAGTTTTAATACAGCTCTTCATTCACGTTCGGATGAAGGAGTTTTAATGCAGCTGCTGTTCACGTTCAGATGACAGTTTCCAGTGCTTTCACGTGACGTGTTGCTGCTGCACAGAGAGCTGCGTCACGCAATCAGCTGCTGCAGAGTCTTCATGAAACAAAGTCCACACAAGCTGCGCGTGCGCTCGTCTTTTAAAAAGAAAGTTATAACGTTCAAAAACAGGAGACCGCACGAGATGCTAACGGCTAAATGCTGCGCGTGCCACGCGAAAATAGGTCCGTGCTGAAACGCGCCCAGGAAATTTTGTTCCGCGGTGCATATATTCCCCTGTTAAGAACGTTTAATGAGTGAAAAAATAACCGAAACGGTACGCAGGTGGACCGAACCGAACGTGGTGTACCGGAACGGTTCGGTAAACCCATTATAACCGTTACATGCCTAATATATATATATATATATATATATATATATATATATATATATATATATATATATATATATATATATATATATATATATATATATATATATATATATATATATATATATATATATATATATATATATATATATATATATATATATATATATATATATATATATATATATATATATATATATATATATATATATATATATATATATATATATATATATATATATATATATATATATATATATATATATATATATATACATATATATATATATATATATATATATATATATATATATATATATATATATATATATATATATATATATATATATATATATATATATATATATATATATATATATATATATATATATATATATATATATATATATATATATATATATATATATATATATATATATATATATATATATATATATATATATATATATATATACAGGAAACCCTCGAGGTACGACACCTGCGACCTACGGCAACTCAGACTTACGATTTTATCATATTTAATAAAAATATGATTAAAAAAAAAAAAAATATTTTTTTTTTTTTTTGTGTGTTTAAAAGTTATTAATTTCATGTGTATAGCACTTTGTTGCAGCTGTGGTTGTTTTAAATGGCTTTATAAATAAAGTATAATTATTAATTTTACGTTTTGATTAGAAATTTATCGTATTTACGCAACTTCCGGTCGTTTCCGGTCGCCACTTCCGGTCGCCATTTTACAACAGTACTGCGGTCAATGGAGCTCCAGAGGCTACTGTCAGCTGGCTCCGTGTGCCCGATCAGGGTTGCCTCATACGGATAAATTAGCTGGAAACACTCGGTCAACTCTGTGGACGTCTCAGGTCCGGAGGAGCAGCCGCGGATCGCCCCGCGATCGGCGGCCACAACGCCGCCCGACATGCTAACGACAGCAGCTAACAGAGCAGCTAACACAGGCGAAGACACCGAGCCGACATGCCGCGGAGGGGCCATCTGCGGCCGGGAGCTCGCCGCAAATGTCCGCCTGGCAGTCGGGGGACACCGGCTCAAAGTAAGACATTATATTTTTTATTTATTGTACAGTACAGTATTCATTTACTGTGCAGTTCTGTGCGTGTTTATGGCCTTAGTATGTCTGCTTGTTCAGTCTCATGCCATTAAATATGTGTGCGGCGCTCCGTTAGCGGTATAGCCGCGACCTATGTCAGAAACGCGGACCTACGACAGGCAGGTGTTTTTGGTCCGCGAGGTACGACAAAATCGACCTAAGTCACACACGTAGGTCCCAATCCCTGACGTACCTCGAGGGCTACCTGTATTTATATATTGTATATACAGTGGTGGGCGCATGAACGCTAGGTAGCGCTAAAGCGCTAATCCGCTTACAGTGGACCTAAACTTTTTGTCAGCGTTTTTGTGAATTGACTAACTTTTATAATTCATAAGCGGATTTGTGCTATTTTTATTTAAAATGCAGTACCGCTAATAACTAATTATCTATCAGTAAAAACCAATAAACTTATTTACAAGCTCTTATGCTGCTTGTTTTACCTTTTTCCCCACCGTAAACAGCAGAGAGGAGGAAAGGGTGTGAGGGTGAGGGGGGCAGAGCTGAGAACAGACTCGGCTCTACCATGTAGGTAAATGCCTGGGGGTCCCATTTCAGCAGTGGCCCCGGCCCCGCCTCGCCCCGTGCAGTCACCTACATCACTAACATTGATCCTGCTTGTTAATGTACATTTAACATAAAAATAATTATAGTTACGATGAAAACGATCATTAAATACGCAATAAAAAAAACGGTCGATTTCTTTATCCCCCTACTAAAAATGGACTATTCCATCTTGACATCTTCCG
>JBBPBX010054376.1:0-19648 GCA_038048925.1 Garcialebias charrua | reverse complement strand
CCATGAGGTTCAAAAGATTTACCTGACTAAATAAAGGTTGAATGAATGAATGAATACATATACTGTGTACATTAGCTCAGTGTTTTTCAACCTTTTTTGAGCCAAGGCACAGTGTTTTCATTGAAAAAAATCCAGAGGCACACCACCAACCAAAATTGTAAACATAGATACACTGTATCTGCCTATATCAAATATATAGTCATTCTTATCAAAGTGTCTTGAATAGGAATGAAATAAACACAAAAATGTATTTTTATCATATTTTATATTTCTTATTTCAAATTGCACTTAACATGTCTTCAAAAATACACCCGAACAGTACCACAACAATGTGGTCTTAAATTTAAAGAGGTTGTAGAAAGGGGGGGAGAGGGAGCTTTTTTGATAATTTCCAAGGCACACCTGACGATCACTCGCGGCACACTAGTGTGCCTAGGCACAGTGGTTGAAAAACACTGCATTAGCTCATATGCTGCTTTGCCACTCTTTGCAAATGTCAATGCTAGAACCTTCAGTTTATTTTATAGATATACTTTTTATACTTTTTATACTACTATGCAAAAACTCAGGACAGTATTACACTTTTATTATTTCATTTTATGCTTATGTTCATTAAATGTTTAGTGTTTTAGTGTTGGTGTAAATTTTCATACTTTTATACTACTATGCAAAAACTCAGGACAGTGTTACACTTTTACTATTTTATGCTTATGTTTATTAAATGTTTCAGTGTTTTAGTGTTTAGATGGTTACTGTTGCACCGAGGGACTGAGAGAAACGCAATTTCAATCCTGTGTATGTCCTGTACATATTGCAGTTCTGACAATAAAGTTGACTTTGACTTTGACTTGACTTTGGTACATGTGGTGGAACAAAATTATGTAGGGTCCCAGTTACGGTACATCCAACAATAAAATGTAAAAGAAAAACGGTAATAACATCTAAGATATGAACTAAGAAAAATGTCAACTAAAAATACACTAAACACTAATAGCATAAAAACAATACGTCGAACAGCAGCACGAACATGAGTCTGTATGAACATGCGCACGAATGAACACAGCAGCATGAAACAGATCAGCAGCAACATGATGTGATATTTTGCAGTGATTATTCTGGTTATTTATTCATGAGTCTAACAGCCTCAGGGTAGAAGCTGTTCCTCAGTCTAGTGGTTCTACACTTAATGCTCCTCAACCTCCTGCCTGAGGGGAGCAGGGCAAAGTGTGTGTGTGCTGGGTGAGTGGGGTCCTTCATAATGCAGGGGGCTCTCTTTCTGCATCTGGGGTGGTGTCTGTGATGGTGGGGTGGGGAGGTGGGGTGTTGACTGTTTCACCTGTGGTTTTGTCCCTATCAGCGCCTGTTGACAGTGTTAGCTTTATTTATATTTGGGCAGCTGTGGCTAAGTGTTTAGAGCAGTCATCCTCCAATGCAAGAGTTGGGGGTTCGATTCCACCAGTAGTCACATTCCGAAGTGTCCCTGGGCAACACACTGAACCCCTCCTTGCCTTCGATGTGTATCCCATCTGTGTTTGAATGTGATCTAAAGTACTGATTGGTCTCTTTAGAATGATTTGTTCAATTAGCTTTGTAGAGATCTAGTAACGTGCTGTATGAAGAATGGGTAAATGAGGACACAGATTTTAGTGTAAAGCGCTTTGAGTATTTCTATAAGATAGAAAGGTGCTATATAAGTACAGTCCATTTACCATTTATTTTTGGTCAGTGTGCACTTGTTGACTGCATTAGCTTTGTTTTGTTTTTTTCCCAGTAAGCACCTGTTGACTGTGATACATGTAGGTTTGGTTCTTTGTGCCACTACTGGCCCTGATAATCATAACCTCCTGTCATGGAGCGTAAACAGACATTAAGTCTCCTCCTACTCCAGACTGCATTTATGAGATTGAGATGGGTGCAGACTACAGGTGGTGAGATCTTCTCTTGTCTGACTGAATGGTAATAAGAAAAACCATCTTAGTTACACCATCTCTGTCCATTTAATTGACGTCTACAGCTCCCCCTGGTGGAAAAGTTCATAATAAAATCTTAACGTCAAAGGTGCGTGGCAATATTAATTTTTCATGTTGCAGTACTTTTCCTCTAAAGATGTTTAGGCTCTGTGGTCAGGACATGGCAGTGTGGTCCTAAGTAGAGGTCACAGGTCAGGTGGTTATCAGTGTCTGATTGAACTTTTAGGTTGCAGACAAAAAGTCTAATCGCTCTGGTGCCATTTTTCGGTTTCCACCTGATTTACTAAATGTTTTTTGTCAAAGATACAGACAAAGAATGAGAAACACAAAGAAAGAAAAGTAGCATTTCTTGAAATAATGCATATTACCCATTGTCTTGCATGCTGAAGTTTTAAACAAAGATTTTGTTTGATTTATTTCCATTATACCCTGCCTTTCATGGTAACGGAATAAAGCTGTTTGTCTATGATCCACTGTGAAACACAGTAATATTCTTCTTCTTTCCCTCTTCAGGGGTCTGCACAGTAAGCCATCCTCCTTCATTTCACTGTGTCCTCTGCGTCCTCTGTCCTCATTCCAACAGCCTCCATGTCCTCCACCCTGTTTGGCCTTAACTCTGTCTTTTTCCCAACAGCTGCATTTCTGACATCCTTCTACAAATAAACCCACTGTTCTTCCTCTCCACATGTCCAAACCATCTCATGTCGTCAATACATTTTGTATCTCCAATGGATAAAGGGCTCTCCTTCCTTAGTGACTGGCCTCTTGTACAACTAATCATATGCCTTCTCCTTTGCCTTATCTACCTCTCTCTTTGCTCTACGTTGCATCTCCTTATATTCATGTCTCCTTTCTTCAGTTCTATCACTGTCATATTTCTTCTTGGCTACCCTCTTTCTCTAAGGTTGTTTTCACACCAGATAGTCCGGTAGACTTGGTTCGGTTGGGGACCAATATTGATTACATTTTGTTTAAATATCAGCTGGTGCAGTTTGCATTCACACTGCACTGTGCAGTCGAACCACCCTGTTCCCCCACTCGCCTGTGGTGGCGCTGCACCAAGAACTACTGAAAGAAACAACACAAAATCCTCTGAAGAAGACACTTCTTCTTCTGGAAATAAAAACAAAAACGGAGTGGCGTCAAATTTTAGCGGTTTTAGGAGTTCTATTTTGTCATTTTTCAACAATGGACTCCGCATGAGCGGAAGATGAGGCAGATCATGGAGAATGTAGTTTTTCACACAAGGCAAGCTGACGGCTCCATATGAGGTTTGCCCTGCGCTGTAGTCCACTTCCTGCTTGCAGAGCGGTGCGTGCACTCTGTACTCGAACCGCACTCAAGTTTTCTTCTACTGGACCGAGACCTACGTTTTTAGGTGGGCCAGAGTTCACCTTTTTGTTCCGTGACAGAGTTCGATGGCGCGTTCACACCTCCCCAAATGAACCGGACTTAGGCAAACGGATTATAGTTTGGGACAACAGGGCTCTTGTGAATGCACAATCAATAGCTTCCTGCACTTCACTATTCTAATAATAATAATAATAATAATGAATTCAATTTATAACCCACTTTTCATTAATGAAAATCTCAAAGTGCTACAAGGTGCAACAGAATTAAATGTCAATAAAACAAGTAAAAAAACAAGTAAAATCAATAACAATATCAACTAAGATCAAAAGTAGAATCATGAGGAGGTAGAGTATGCTCGGTCGAAAAGAAAGGTCTTCAAGCCGCTCTTAAAGTCAACCACAGACTGTGGGGCTCTCAGACAGTCAGGAAGAGAGTTCCACAGGCGGGGGGCAGCCACACTGAAAGCCCGGTCTCCCATGGTCCTTAATTTGGTTCTCGGAACGTGAAGGAGATTACTGTTCTGTGACCGCAGCGACCGGGTGGATGAGTATGGAATAAGAATATCCTTCAGATAATCTGGTGAAGCTCCATGTAAGCATTGATGTGTAATGAGAGCAGTTTTGTACTGAATTCTGTAGGGACAGGAAGCCAATGAAGGTTATGGAGAATGGGTGTAATATGTTCAAATTTGAATGAAGAATGTCTCAATTCAGGGGCTGCATCCTCATGAGTGCGCATTTGTCGGCCGCATACGTCATTGCCCCGCGCGGAGGACTGTCCCAATTCGAAGACTCCTCCTCATGCGGCCGAGGAATGCGGCCTACTTCCTGCCGAAATCGAAGGATGCATTCGTGAATCCTTCAAGACGGAGGCTATCCCAGAATTCATAGCGCCAGCAGAGATTTCGCGGGGGGGGTGGGACTTTCTGCGTGCAGGGTCGGGGCTGCTGTGTGTTGTTGAGTCATCAGCTCGTTTTAACAACAACCTCAGCGCGAATATTCATTCAACCTTTATTTAGTCATCTCAAACAACCTCAGCTCGAATATATCTCATTAAAATTTAACTACAGAAATGACTAAAAAAATGTGTTAGCTGAATATACAGTATATTAGTGTTTCTGAGTTTACTGTTTTTGAAGAACTGATTACAAATCAGATTACAGTATTTTACACGTGCGTAGCAAGGATTTTCTGAGGGGCAATCTTTTAAAACCCAGAGTGGACCTACAAAATGCAAGTTGTCCAGTAGCACAGTTGGTTAATCAACTTGCGATTGGTGCAGAGATACTTTTCTCGAAGCTGGTTCGAATCTCACTCGGTACGGTTAAAACTTTTTTACGTTTGTCTTTTATTGGATAAAAAAAAGGAGTTTCACAAACTCCTTCCTTTTAATCTCAGTCCTCATTTTTTTATCCAATAAAAGACAAACGTAAAAAAGTTTTAACCGTACCGAGTGAGATTCGAACCAGCTTCGAGAAAAGTATCTCTGCACCAATCGCAAGTTGATTAACCAGCTGAGCTACTGGACAACTAGATTTTTATAGGTCCACTTTGGGTTTTAACAGATCTCCCTTTATAAGCTGATTTATAATCAGTTCTTAACAAACAGTAAACTCAGAAACACTAATATATATACATGTATTCAGCTAACTAATATATTTTAGCGGCGTCCCTTCTCTTTCCACACACACCAAGCGGCACACAAGAACTTCCCACCCACTTCAAGAGAACGCCCCACCCACTTCAATGCCGGCAAACCTGAAGGCTAGACCGTCCCATTTCAGCAGTTTCGCTCAGCCCACCCGGTCTTGTGAGTGCGTGGCCTACTCGGCCCAGCTAGGCTGGGTCCTCATGAGGACGCAGCCCCTGAATTGAGACACAGCCAATGTATGTATTCTACCACAAGGTTACCTTATCATCTATTCTCTGATGACACACCAAGGACCTTCCCACTTGTCTCTCTGTTGTTGCAGTAGTCCAGTCATCTGGAAGCTCTTTCTTACCACCCAGAGCCTTTAACAGCTCCTGTCTGAACTCCTCACAACATTTTTCTTTCTTCAGCTTCCACAAATTTATCTTCTCTGATTTTACTTTTCTTCTTCTTTACAACTGTCATCTTAAACTCAACCATTCAATGTTGTCTGGCCACGCTCTCCCCTGCAACAACCTTTCAGTCCCCAATCTCCCTCAGGTTTTCCTCTCTATGCCTGTGAACTCCGGCCTCCACTCTTAAAAACATAACATTTAAAAAAGTACAATATATATTTCTCATTTGATGCTTTTGTTTGCTCAGCAGACACATCCTGTTCGGCCTCCTGGCTCCTCCCTACAGGTTGCCTATTGTTCAGGACAAGATTCTGCATTACCTTTGAACGTCACACTAATAAATTACGTGATGGCACTTCTAGACAGACACAGGCCGTTGCATGGCCTCAAGAGGCTGTTAAGGGCCTGAGAGACTGACCTGGGACCCCGAGTTTGTTTAACTGTGAATGATTAGCTTTTAGAAGATGTCCACTCAAGTGTGAGTCTGAGAGGTGGGAGAAGATTGTAACAGATTTGGGAGAGGACTTCAGTGGCCTCCAGGTGATGAATTTCCATCCTATTCTTACTCCACCCATTTGCAGATGATCACCTGAATTTACCTGTGGGGGGAGGAGACTAGAGGTTTAGGTTTGTGGTCAAGGTTTAGGGATGGAGTTCAAGGTTTAGGGTCTGGGTCAAGGTTTAGGGGTGGGGGCCAAAGTTTAGGGTCTGGGTCAAGGTTTAAGGTTGGGGACCAAGGTTTAGGGTTGGGGCCAAGGTTTAAGATTATGTTCAAGGTTTAGGGCCTGGGTCAAGGTTTAGGGTTGGGGTCCAAGGTTTAGGGTTGGGGTCCAAGGTTTAGGGTTGTGGTCCAAGGTTTAGGGTTACTTCAAAGTTTAGGGTTGGGGGGCCAAGGTTTAGAGTTGGAGGCCAAGGTTTAGGGTTATGTTCAAGGTTTAGGGTTGGAAGGCAAGGTTTAGGGATGGGGCCAAGGTTTAGGATTATGTTCAAGGTTTAGGGTCTGGGTCAAGGTTTGGTGTTGGGGGGGGGCAAGGTTTAGGGATGGGGCCAAGGTTTAGGATTGTGTTCAAAGTTTCGGGTCTAGGTCAAGGTTTAAGGTTGGGAGCCAAGGTTTAGGGTTACATTCAAGGTTTAGGGTTGGGGCCAAGGTTTAGGATTATGTTCAAGGTTTTGAGTCTGGATCAAGGTTTAGGGCTGGGGGCCAAAGTTTAGGGTTACATTCAAGGTTTAGGGTTGAAGAACAATGTTTAGGGTTGGGGTCAAGGTTTAGGATTATGTTCAAGGTTTAGGGTCTGGGCAAAGGGTTTAGGGTTCGGGCCAAGGTTTAGGGTTGGGGGTCAAGGTTTAAGGTTACTTCAAAGTTTAGGGTTAATTCAAAGTTTAGGGTTGGGGCCAAGGTTTAGAGTTGGAGGCCAAGGTTTAGGGTTATGTTCAAGGTTTAGGGTCTAGGTCAAGGTTTGGTGTTGGGGGGGGGCAATGTTTAGGGTTATATTCAAGGTTTAGGGTTGGGGCCAAGGTTTAGGGTTACATTCAAGGTTTAGGGTATGGGTCAATGTTTAGGGTTTGGGGCCAAGATTTAGGGTTGGGAGGCCAAGGTTTAGGGTAGGGGCCAAAGTTTAGGGTTACATTCAAGGTTTCAGGTTGAAGGGCAATGTTTAGGGTTTGGGGCCAATGTTTAGGGTTATATTCAATGTTTAGGGTTGGGGCCAAGGTTTAGGGTTACATTCAAGGTTTAGGATTACATTTAAGGTTTAGGGTTGGGGCCAAGGTTTAGGATTATGTTCAAGGTTTAGAGTCTGGATCAAGGTTTAGGGTTGGGGCCAAGGTTTAGGGTTACATTCAAGATTTAGGGTATGGGTCAATGTTTAGGGTTGGAGGCCCAGATTTAGGGTTGGGAGGCCAAGGTTTAGGGTTGGGCCAAAGTTTAGGGTTACATTCAAGGTTTCGGGTTGAAGGGCAATGTTTAGGGTTGGGGGTCAAGGTTTAGGATTATGTTCAAGGTTTAGGGTCTGGGTCAAGATTTAGGGTTGGGGGCCACGGTTTTGGTTTAGGAGTCAAGGTTTGTGTTAGAGGTCAGTTTTTAGGGGTAGAGGTCAAGGACTATATTTTTGTTTTTTAGGAAGAAATTTGTGCTCTTTATTCTAACCTTTGACCTTTTATCAGTATAAACACTGTTAATTTGCTTTTGTATTATTCATTTATTTCAAAGGTCTTCAGAAGCAGCAGAACAGTTTTTCTTCATCATGTGACATCATTAAAAACTAATACATTTCTCTGTTTTTGGCTTCTCACCAATCCCCAGAGAAGAACGGACACAAAATACTTTTGCATGTTAACCGTTGTATTTCTGGACCTGAAAGAGACAACACTTGTAGTTCACACAGAAACAGTCTGGATGCATCATTTCAGTCCAGCTACAACATCACAGGGCTGTGGATCTGTGACCTCCAAACAACAAGGAGCTAAAATTGATGTCTGCAAGGCTTCCTTTGTTCTAATGGAAGCTGGGAGCTCAGGATCACAGAGCTCCAGCTGTTTGTGAAGTGCAGGTTTTACATGGCTTAAAACAAATCCAACATGAAACACGGGTCAACGGCAAAACTGTTATCTCCAGACATAATGAACATTTTCCTGCTTCTGATGGGAGAAGTTCAAATGAGAACTTCCAACAACATGGGCCGCTCTGTCATCCACAAACAAGCAAAACACAAACAAACCCTGCCGCTGAATGACTCGACCTCCTCCCTGTTACACAGCATTTTAAACACAGTTTACAATTTACACACAATTTTGTGTTTATGCATTCAATCTTTATTTAGACAGGTTAATCCCATTGATCATCGAGGACTCATTTACAAGAAAGACCTGGTATATATGGTGTTAACTGTTTACACAATGTTTAAAGTTTACAAACTGTTTACTATTTACATACTGTTTACTGTTTACACACAGTTTGTTTGTTTATTATTGTTTGGTATTTACAATTTACATATTGTTTATATATTGTTACAGTTTACACACTGGTTGTTGTTCACATACTTTTTGTTTATGTATTGTTTGGTGTTTACTGTCTACACACTATTGTTTCTGTACAATTTTCTCTTTCTGTACAGTTTACCTTTTACACAATGTTTACAGTTACATACTGTTTACTGTTTACATACTGTTTATTGTTTACATACTGTTTGTTTATGTATTGTTTGGTGTTTACTGTTTAAACACTATTGTTTCTGTACAATTTACTGTTTATGTGCAGTTTACCTTTTACACGTTTACTGTTTACACACTGTTTATTTATTGTTTGATGTTCACTGTTTTTATACATTTTACTGTTAATGTATGGTTTACCTTTTACACAATGTTTACAGTTTACAAACTGTTTACTGTTTACACACTGTTTATGTATTGTTTGGCATTTACCATTTTTCATTTTGTTTATATATTGTTACTGTTTACACATTGTTTAATGTTTTAATACATTTTACTGTTTACACACTGTTTATTGTTTACATATTGTTTGTTTATGTATTGTTTGGTGTTTACTGTTTTCACACTGTTTATTGTTTTAATACATTTTACTTTTTATGTAAAGTTTACCTTTTACACAATGTTTACAGTTTACATACTATTTACACCCAGTTTACTGTTTACTCACTCTATACTGTTTGTACAGTTTGTTTGCTGTTTACACAGTTTATTGTTTATGTTTCCTGTTTACTTCTGCTGGTGATCTCAGTCATCCAGGTCATGATCAATGAAAAACAAACAAAAAAAAAGGTTAAAACAAAAACGTTCTATTCTGAAGCTGAAGACGTTTCACCTCCCAGCCGGGAGGCTTTATCAATTCTGAAATGTCATCATGTCCTGTAGGAGTTTCTCATGAGTCCACCTGTCTGGTGTTCTGACTGACTGACTGACTGACACACACACACCCAGGCTTCTGGGAATCTGCAGATTGAGCTGTGTGTGTGACACAGATGCTTCTGGAAACTGATTCCACTGTTTATTCTTCCGGCTTTCTGAAGACATGCTCAGTTGTTGTATGGAAGGGTCAAAGGTCATGGGTTGAGCAGGGGGAGGATTCAGTTTGCGAAGGTTGTTTTCACAGTTGTTCTTCTTCTGCCAACTGTTTTCTGTCTATTTTTCCTCCTGCTGATGAATGATGAGGCAGTGACGTGACAGAGTTTGTTAAAACTCGCTTCCAACCCGAAACTTTCAGATTGAACATTTAAGAAGGAACTCCTCCCTGAGGATCTGATGCTCTGAGCTGCGACTGCTCCTCCAGAGCCAAAGGTTCAAAGTCTGGTCTGAGTCTCCTTTACAAATGTTCCTCAGAAGCCTGATCAGAAATCACCCTCCTGTTCCTTCTTTAAACACTCTTCTTGTCATTTTGAGTACCCGTAAACAAAGATCTGCCTCAGCTCTTCTCACATCTGGATTTGTTTTTATGTTTTCTCCAGTCGTCAGCTCCAGTCTCACCTGCCTGATGTCTGTAATCCTCTCACCTGTCTTGTGTTCAACACTCACAGTCCCAGGTCTGACTTTTGGTCCCCTTCAACCTCTACCTCTTGAAGGTGAGGTCCTCTGTGTTCCTTCCAGCTCCTGGAACATTTCCAGATGCAAAGGTGGGCGCCAGACCGCTAGGGAGCGCTAAAGCGCTAATCCGCTTATAGCGGACCTAAACAATTTGTCAGCGTTACAGCGGATTGACTAACTTTTATAATTCATAAGCGGATTTGCGCTATTTTTATTTAAAATGCAGTACCGCTAATAACTAATTATCTATCAGTAAAAACGAAAAAACTTATTTACGAGCTCTTAAATCAACCGGACGACTGCTAACAGACCATATCCTGTCAGCGCCGGATGTGGTCCGTGACAAAAAAGCGTCCCCCTCAGTCTCTTGGCTAGAGAGAGCGCTCTCTCTATAGCAGTTAGCAGCCAGTGTGTTACTCTGCAGCCTTATTGCTTGTTTTCGAAGAGTCAGACGAAGACGAGAAAGTTCATTCTCAATAGTCCAGGTATCAAATCCGCTCATTCTCAATCAGTTCATCTGGACAGTTTCTTTTTAGTAGAAACGTTTCACCCTCACTCCAGAGGGCTTCGTCAGTCAGAGCAGTCCAAAGCAAACTGAAGCTACCCCACCAAGTAAACAACTTAAGTGGACCAACCAGTTTGCTGTAGCCAAGATGGTTTCTGGGGGCTTGTCCCTCGTCGACTCCTCCCAGGCAGGCAGACATGTCCAAAGTGGTTCAAGACCAGAAAGTTCATTCTCAATAGTCCAGGTATCAAATCCGCTCATTCTCAATCAGTTCATCTGGACAGTTTCTTTTTAGTAGAAACGTTTCACCCTCACTCCAGAGGGCTTCGTCAGTCAGAGCAGTCCAAAGAAAACTGAAGAAAGAAAAGAAAACAGTTTTCTTTGGACTGCTCTGACTGACGAAGCCCTCTGGAGTGAGGGTGAAACGTTTCTACTAAAAAGAAACTGTCCAGATGAACTGATTGAGAATGAGCGGAGTCAGACGAAGAGTTTTTAACATGGAGGGTGAACTTATGGATGTTTCTCAGCGGCCTACGCGACGCGTCAGCGCCTCATTTGCCCTCTTCAAAATGGCGACGGCCACAGAAGCAAAGGACTTTACAACAAAACACGGTAAAAACAATTATTTCTTTGCTGAGAAAAAATATATTTCTTAGCTGACTTTATAGCACAAGGTTTTTCTGAGCTTAACCGGTTCACGAAATGGTCAAATCTGCTGGATTAAAAAAAGTAGTTCGCCATTTGCCCTGTTCAAAATGGCGGCCGCGACGGCCACAGAAGCATAGGACTTTACAACAAAACACGGTAAAAACAATTATTTCTTTGCTGAGAAAAAATATATTTCTTAGCTGACTTTATAGCACAAGGTTTTTCTGAGCTTAACCGTTTCACGAAATGGTCAAATCTGCTGGATTTAAAAAAGTAGTTCGCCATTTGCACGTTAGCGTGTTAGCATTTAACCCGCTAGCATTGCTAATACATAAGCGCTTTTGAAATTGCAGACCTAAATAAATTAATAAGTGCTTTAGAAATAGCGGAACTAATTTTTGGATTAGCGCTGCCCAGCACTGTCCAGATGTTTCAGGAGGTTTACGGGACTGACGAGACCTTAACTCTTCATCCTTCAGCTCCACGGCCTCCATCACCGCTGGTGTCCAACGGTGGACCCACTGGTTGCCAGGACAACAAGCCCCAACAGCGTCCGACCACAACTCCTTTAGCTGATTCTGAAGAAAAGCCTTGCTCAAGGGTTCCAGGGCTCAGAACTACGTTTCTACTCTTGAGGATACAGGTGGTCCCCGACTTACGACGGCCTTGATTTACGATGTTCCGACTTTACAAACGAGCTTACGAACAGTACTGTTGTACAGTAAATACAGTACTGGTACGTGTTTTTAGATGAAAGTGTTTTACCTAACCGTTTGTAAATAAAGTTCTGTGCATGTTTATGAACAGTATGTACGCGTGTTCAGTCTCATGTTGATAAACGGGTGTGCGGTGCAGCGTTAGCATACATTTTCCGACTTACGGCCAAAAATCCGGTTTTACGAATGCCATGTGTAATGCGTTCCGACTTACGAATTTTCGTGTTACGAATGGTGCGTGGGAACGGAACTCGTTCGTAAGTCGGGGACCACCTGTATTTTAGTTTCCAAGATGAAACTTTTAAAACCAATTATTTAATAGAAACCTAAAGTCTGTCAGTAGGTCAAACACTGTTGAACTTGAAACCTGTTCAACCTCCAACCCTGCTCTGGTCGTTCTAACTCTGCAGGTTCTCAGTTTGACCCAGAATGCTGGGGTCAAATGTCAAACTTGTTGAACTCTCTCTCACTCCTTCAGGCTGTAGGTCCTGCTCCACGTGGATTCTCCTTCTCCATTTTGCTCTGTTTCATGTATCGTCTGTTGTGAGATGGTGTCTTCATATTCTGCTGGATCATATCTATCCACCTGTTCTGCCATCCCCTGCTTCGATAACCGAAATCTTCTGCGTTCGCCGCACCATTGGTTCCCGTGTCTTATCCGTGATGCGTGCCACGCCAAGTGTTTTTCTGATATCGTCATTTTGCCATCTGTCCTTGAGGGATACTCCAAGAATCCCACGTAGCATCCACATTCCTGTTCTTTCCAGAAGTTCCTCTTCTCCATTATTTTTAATGTCTATACCTCAGCTCCACAAAGCAAGACTGGGCGCACCATCATCTTTAATATGAATCGGCATCCTTTTGTCATGAAGCACTCCTGTCAGCTCCTTCCATTGTTACCATGGCGCACCTATTCTGCTTTTTAACGTCTTCTTCACAGCTTCCTTTGACATTAATCAATGCCAAAGGAAGAATGTCAAACTTGTTGAACTGGAGCTACGAAAGAAAAAAGACATATCTAAAAACACATATACCATCATTATTCTAGGAACCCAAACCTGCTGTAGATTAAATAAAATAAATAAATAAATGTCACATTTTTGTCATCTGTGTATGTTCCCATACTTGACAGACGAAATTGGTCTCTGCATTTAACCCAACCACCACCAGGTGGTGCAGTGAGCAGCCGTAGTTAGCGCCCGGGGAGCTGGGGAAAATGGATGTGCACTCATAGACACCCCAAGGTGTGCCGTGGCCGGGGTATTAAAGCAAAGTACCGTATTTTCCGGTCTATAAGTCACACCTTTTTGCCTAATTTGCATTGCGACTTATTGAGCAGTGAGACATGTTTATGGATTTTTCCCCATATTTTTAGACCAATTGTTGGCTCAGATATGACCGTTTTTCATTTTGGCAAAAATTGTGCAGTACCACTTTTGTCCGCTAGGGTACACCGACTGTTCCCACCTCATGTGTCCGACCGAAGACACCTCTGGTCGGACTCACTCTGTCGCTGCCCGGCCTCCTGCTCTGGAGGTATGAACTACTGTTAGCTCAGTGTTTGTTAGCAATGGGTACTATTTATCTAAATTACTCATGAACTACAGGACAGATTTTGATCAAACTTACAGAAAGTAATCACTACATGGACATTTAAAAACTGTTAGCTTTATGAGACATTTGAGCTAAAATTCGATGTTTTAGCTTCGTTGATGTGTTAGCTTGTACCGTAGCTCCGTATTTACCGTAAACGGGTACTATTTATCTAAATAACTCATGAACTACAGGACAGATTTTGATCAAACTTACAGAAAGTAATCACTACATGGACATTTACAAAATGTTAGCTGTATGAGACATTTGAGCGAAAATTCAATTTATTTACAATTAATTTTTGCAGCGAACGCGACGGTTTGGAAGACGTCAACGCGAAACAATTTGAATCCAGCTGATTTGACCATTACGTGAATTTATTAAGGAACGGTTAACCTCAGAAATACTTTTGCTTTAATGTCAGATAACAAATATATATATTTTTAAGTGTTTATTTTGCTAAATTTGAAAGAAAATGCTGCAGTCCCACCCGTGCGGGTGCTCGTAGCGAAACTACTTTTTAAATCCAGCTGATTAGATAATTACGTGCATTTATTAAGGAAAAGTTCAGCGAAGACACATCTTTGCTAGCCTGGCCCTCGCCTTCCTGCACAGCTCCGCTCAATTCTCATTTCCCTTCACTAGCGAAGTGAAGGACAAGGGTCTGGTTACAACCAGGCTACATCTTTGCTATAATTTTCAGCAAACAAATAATTGTTTTTACCGTGTTAATCTTGTTAAAGTTCTTCCGTGTGGCAGCCATTTGCATCAGAGCTAATCACCGGTCCACATTTCGGGTTGTCAGCGGTGACGCGTAACATACGTGACGTGTCAGCGGTGACGCATAATAGATGCGACTTATAGAGAGGTGCGACACGTTTATAGATTTTTCCAATTTATTGCCAATAATTGGACAAAGCGACTTATAGTCGACGTGTCGTGCAGCGCGCGAGGGTGCGCGCGCAGCGCGCGAGGGTGCGTGCGCCAAAAGTGACGCAATATCGCAGTCCCCGCCCCTGCACGTTGGCCCCGCGCGTGGGTTTGGCGCGTGTCGTGCACCTCTGAATTTTTAAAACTCTGCAAGCCTAGTGCGCGCGCCGTGGGCGCTACGATTTGGTTTCAGGTCTCCACCCCGACAGCCTTCACCCTCTTCACGCCGGAGCCTGCAGCTGTCTGCGCCGCTGTGGTCGTGGAGACGGCGTCGCGACGCATGGAGGAATGTTTTGTGACACAAATGTATTAAATTCTCCTTCATTCCTGATCTGGAGTCGGACTTTTCTTTTGTTTTTTCGCCAAAAGTCACGTGATCGCTTTCTCCTCCGCTGACTCCATGCATTAAAACCGCAAATAAAGACAACAGTTCAGCACGCGAGCGGAAAGCTATTTGTTTTTGTTGTGTGATTTCAAACAGTTCTTCTTCTACGGTAGATTTCTTCTTCTACACCTTTCTTGCAACATATGCACAGGTTTTAGAGGGTACTGCCTCCTGCTGGTCCGTAAAAGAACAGCACTTTGCCATGCTCCGCCGTGCGTCAACCATAAACACAGCGGCGAAACTGTGAACGCATTTCGCCGCACGGCTGAGTGCACGCGCGGCGCGCGCGCTCCAGCCTGCGGACCAAAGCGAAAGTCTAACTCAGCCTTTATAGCTCGGAAAATACAGTAGAGTTTTGAACAAAGTCAACCATCTCAATCATCTTCTTACGAATTGATTTTACTGACACACCTGATTCTGTCTTAGAGGTCCAGCTGGGTCAACCTCTGGCTCTACATGTCAGACTAAAGAACGACTTGGCTCGTGTCTGACCCGGCCCAACAGCACCGAGTTATCAAAAGAACCCAAGAATCATTTGCTCCAGCACATGTCAGAACCAGGAAAAGACTTCAAAGTGAAACGACAAATGAAATAAAGGACTGTGAACTTTTCTCCCGCGGTCTGGGTGGTGAAAGTGACGGCCCTCCACCCTCTCAACGAGTCTACAAGACGTCCACTTGTTCAGTAAAAAGACTAATAACGTCCCCAGTGATGTTATGATCGTTAACGCCGCGGCTCCGCACGCTTTGACTTCAGTTTAACGAGCGTTTAACGAGACTAACGGAGAGAGTGAGGTCTGCATGTTCAGCTAATAAACACTGATGTCACCGAGAAAGAGAGTTCACAACAACGCCGTGTGCTTCAGGAGCGGGTGTGTGCACGCCGAGTTCCTCCTGTGCTGACCTTTGACCCCATTTCTACTCATTCATTCAACATATTCTTAGAGTTTCCTGCCTCTCTTTTTCTCATTTAACATATTTGTTTAACTTTAGTTTGCTTATTTTTGTAATTTTTTTTACAGTCCTTCCGCAGACTTTGAGTCGTTTTAGCTGTTCATAAATCCAAACGTTCGGCTCATTTAGCATATGGCTACTACTGGGACTTGTAGTTTTTATAACTTTAGTTTAAAATCAAAATTAATTAAAAATAAATTCCACATAAAATGCATAAAGATCTATAATTTTTCTTCTTTCGGCTGCTCCCTTCTTCAGGGGTCGCCACAGTGAACTAACTCGCACGAAGACTTAGAGATTGTTTTTATGCTGGATGTCCTTCCATCCTGACACGAGCACCGAGCTACCACAGCCCTCTGTGTGGAGCAGAGAGCTTCTGTCTGGGGAGCCCAGCAGAGCAGACAGTGGGGGTTAAGGGCCCAGAGTGGGGGAAATGAGGGTGAAGGCAGGTGTGGATGTTTCACCTTTCCCACCCACATTTTGATTATGTCGGTCTGGGGAGTTGAACCGGCGACCTTCCGATCACAGGCCCACCTTATAGCCTCTGCGCCACCACTCTCTCACATAAAAATCTATAATTTAAAAACATATATATGTTTTTTTTAAATCTGCCTCCTACTGACCTGCTCCGCTTTTGTGGTCTTGTGCTACTTTTAGCTTCTGGCAAGCTTTTTTTCCTAATTTTACATTTTGGCTAAACTTTTGCTACTTTTAGCTTTTGGCTGAGTCATAATCTGTGCGTTTTGTGGTGTTTGTGTCTACTTGTGATTAGTGGTTTTCTCCTGGTGTTGTCAGCTCCAGCTCCTCCCACTCACCTGCTCCTGATCATCCTCCCCAGGTGTTTGTTTTTCCCTCTCGTTAGTTTATTCTTTAAATAACTTCTTATTAGGCCCGAGCAGCGAAACGCTGCGAAGGCCTATTGTAATCGCTCGATTTCTTCTAAATTATTATTTTTCCGTCACTTCATGCGGCTGTTTGGGGCCTTTAACATATTCAAAAACTCACCAAACTTGACCCAAAATTGTCCCCCAACTAAAAATTTTGGATTCTGGTGGAATCGCAAGTGGGCGTGGCCAAACTGCTCTACAGCGCCCCCTAACGTGAGTTGGGGGAAACCGTAGGTCGTACAGATCTGAAACTCGGTACATATGTAGATCTCTAGCCTGGCCCTTGCCTTCCTACGCAGCTCCGCTCAATTCTCATTTCCCTTCACTGCTCCGTCTGGGACTTCTCCCATAGACAAGGATTTCGCCTGTAGATTTTTGACCGGACCAATCAGAGAACAGAAGGCGGAGTTTTGAACGACGTCGACTGACGTCGTCAGTTTGCCCTGCTTAAAATGGCTGCCGGCACGAAGGAATTTACAAGAAAACACGGTAAAAAACTATTATTTCTTTGCTGAGAAAAAATATATTTCTTAGCTGACGTTATAGCACAAGGGTTCCTGAGCTTAACAGTTCCTAAATCAATTCACGAAATGGTCAAATCTGCTGGATTTAAATTGTTTCGGTTTGACTTTTTCCAAACAGCCTCGGGGGCGCTACGAAAATAAATTATAAAAAATCGAATTTTATCTCAAATGTTTCATCCAGGCCAACAGTCAGTAAATTAAAGCCATGTAATTACACACTGGTAGCAGAAAAAATATCCACCGAGTGGTTTCTGAGCTGTTTATCTGAACAGTTAGCCTGGCCCTCGCCAGGCTAACTGGACTGGACAGGCTAACGTGACGTATGTTGCAGCTTGGGTAACCTCAGCAGAGGCCACGCCTCCAGCAAGAATCGGTTCTCTAGGAGAAAGTCCAGACCCTAGTACGAAGCGAAGTGAAGGACAAGGGTCTGGTTTTAACCAGGCTAGTAGATCTCCCCAATTCAAGAAAAAAGTCTCTTGGAGGTACCCTCTAAAATATACAGGGATGTGGCCATCTTGGGTCAAAGGTCAAATTTTGGTCATTTTTCATTTTTACTCATGTCGAACTTTGACGAACTCCTTCTCAGGCGTTCGACCTATCGGCCTCATTCTTGGTCAGAATGCAGCTAAGGCATGGGCCTTTAAAAGTTATCAATAAAATTGACTTTTCGTATATGTTCAGGGGGCGTGGTGGAGCGGTGAACTTGGCGTACTCGCCGAAACAAACGAAACGCTATAACTTTGTCAGTTAAAGGTCAATTGACACCAAACTTGGCATGAGGGATCCTGGTTGGATGCTTGACGATCCTATGTTGTCATAGTCTGACCTCACCTAAGCCCCGCCCCCTCAGAACAGGAAGTGACTTTTTTTGCTTGGAAAGCTCCAACTCTGGCTCTCTTGACCTAATCCAGATGATCTTGTGTCACATGACTGATAACAAGTTGGTCTCACTTATTTTAAAGCGCCAATGGGTTTCAGCAGAGGGCGTGGCCGTGGCAGCGCGGCAAAGTCACAGGTCACGCCGCCGCCATACGTTTTGCTCTAGATTCCACATGTTTCAGCCCAGCTGCACCAAGCTCACTGACATCAATCCTTGTTCACCCCCCTGCAGGATTCCAGTGCAATACTTGGTGGGCGTGGCCTAATTCCTCAACAGCGCCCTCTAGAATATAAAAAAAACCAGCCCCCAGCCATGCTTTATCCCAGAATAATGAAACTTGGTACACATGTGTATCTTGTCAGGATCTACAAAAAAGTCTCTTGGAGCAATGGTCCGAAGCCAAAAGGAAGTCGGCCATTTTAGGTCAAAGTCACAATTTTGTCTATTTCATTGACGTCATATCTGAGCGAACTCGTCCTAGAGCTTTCGAGATCCAGGCGTCAAACTCGGTCAGCACAATCTTGAGGCATTGAAGGTCAAAAGTTGTTAAAATAATTTTTCTATGTCAAAGCATGTGGGCGTGGCCAAGCCTCAAATCTGGCCATTCTCCATGAAACATCAAGATGGAATAACTTCCTAATATAAGCTCCCAGCTGCACCAAAGTCACTAAGATCTATATTTCTCCATCCCTCGACAGGACTGCAGTCCAATATGTAGTGGGCGTGGCCTGATTCTTCCACAGCGCCCCCTAGAATTTATTTTAAAAATCAGCCCCCAGCCATGCTTTATCCCAGAATTATGAAACGTGGTATACATGTGTAAATTGTCAGGACCTACAAAAAAGTCTCTTGGAGCCCTGGTCCAAAACCAACAGGAAGTCGGCCATTTTGGGTCAAAGTGTAGTTTTGGTTATAAATTTCACACCTTTCTGGTGGTTTAAAACCACTCTATCTCTCACACCCTTGACCTAGTCAAGGTGATCCTGTGCTAGAAGACAGATAATACATTGATCTGATGTGTTTTAAAACACTAGAAGTTTTCGTTTGAGGATGTGGGCGTGGTTGTGGCCACATGGCGAATACAAGACCAGCAGGCGATGCTGGAGCTCTGGAGTTTGCATGTGATTTTGAATATTTGGCAAATGCGCACCATGATAGCGGCTGGGCGGACTAGCTAGAGTTCACACGCTCGCCACAATAAGGCCGGAGCGGCGCTAAGCTGCGAGGGCCTCAACGCCGCTTGCAGCTTTAATTTTGTTTGTTCCTCGTCTGTGGATTGTGCTTCCCAGCCCTCATGCTCTGTTTCCTCCGTGTCTCCCCATACTAACGCTTTGCTGCCCTGTCAGCTTTTATTTTTGAGTTTTTAATTAATAAAGTTCTCTATTCTTCACCGAACGACATGAAAATGCTCCGGTGGATGCATCGCATTAGTCTTAAAGATCACATCCAATCGACCGAAATCCTGCGTCGAGCTGGCTTATGGGCGATTAAGGACGCATGCCGGCGACACCGTTTGCGATGGTTCGGTCATGTTAAACGAAGTGAAAACAGTGCTATACTTGCTATTGCAAACCTTGAAGTACCTGGCACCCGTCCCAAAGGCTGTCTGAAAAAGACCTGGGCGCAAACGATTCAACAAGATCTGAAAGTGTTGAATATCAATGAACTGGACGCAGCTGACTGCCTAATCTGGCACCAAAAACTTGGCGACAAAGAAGTAACG
>JBBPBX010054375.1:0-23491 GCA_038048925.1 Garcialebias charrua | reverse complement strand
AAAGTGCTAAATTTAACTAAAGATTTTCATATTTTGATTACAACTTAGATTTGATCATCTTTTTAAACACAAGCATCGATCTAGCAAATTTAATATCGTTATCTAAAGTGTTCCATAAATCAATTCCCTGTATCAAAACAGTCCGACTCTTCAAACTGGTTCTATACTGAGGTTTTACAAAAACCTCAGTACAGTATAGAACTTTTTACAAAAACCTCAGTACCCCTAAGAGTATAACAAGATCTTCTCTTATCAAAAAACATTTGAACGTTAAAGTGGTTTTTCCAGGGCGGAAGTCACAGCGATGACCCATCGAGAGGGATGGAAGTAGAAGAGAAGGAGGTAAACTGAGATGCAAAGGAAAGCGAAAAGTGAACAGAAAAGTTTGAATGATAAATAAAATCCTCAAACAGGAGATTGGACATGCTGATGAAAAGTAAAGTACAGTGAGGGAAAGATTTCCTGTAATTATGTTTAATAATGATGAAGGTTAAGGCCTAATAAAAGGGGTTTAAAAGACTAGCCTGGAGAAAAACATGAGTGTGTGGGAGAATGAGGTCAAAAGATGTCAGAGCCTTTCTCTTCAGGTGTAAACGGAGCAGTGAGGGTATATGGAGGCCTGGGAGAGAAATCAGGTTCCACCTTGACTCAGCTGTGATTCTATAAATAGGAGCCGCAGCACGCTGGGGAGAAGAAACCAGCCAATTATAGAGTCAACGTCTGGTACCAGTGCTGAACACCTCAACAGTCACCAGTCACAAACACAGAGCTGTCAGACATGGTGCCACTTTTTGCCACCTTGATGATCTCTTCGGAGACTTCTGTACCTCTTCGGCTGCTAATGACGCTCCTGGTTGGAGCTTTCGTGGCTGTGTTGTGAGCCAAGATGCTGCAGCTAGAGATGAAATTTACAGTTCTGAGCCTGAGGGCTGCTGGGGTCTCCTGGGAGTTTTGCAGAATGGGTAATGTAAATCAGAAAGGTTGCTGCTGTTAATGTAAGGCATTCCTGCTCAAGATCTGTGCCTTGGTTAAATGCTTTCTGTGCCACCACTTTGCATCGAAAATATTTGCATTTAAGTATTTCAACCAGCGAATATTCAGCGTTCAATAGAATAGATGAAAATGACCAACATGCATGAATTATCTCTGCTCACTTATTCTGATTCACCACAAATATCCCAACTCTTTCTGTCTAAGCAATGCAAACTGTTGGTGAAGAGGCATTTGTTTGTGTTTACTGGCTAAAGTTGCCATGAACCTTAAAGCCTTGGGGTATTTTTTTTCCATCAAAAAACGTCTAAAATCGCACCAGTCATTTGTTTGATGTCAGTGAGAACTGGCAACAGCTTCAGTCTGATTTTTCCATCAATCAAACTAACTTCCAAGAAAGGGCACTCAAATAACTGTCTGTCTGAATCAGCTATACAAGTTGACAGAAATACACAATCCTTTCCATAATCTTTTACGACTTGAGGTGAAGTCGAGAAAGGATGTATTTGCTGTTTTATGCTTGGAAATGAGAAACAACACAGATAAAGTCACCATTTAAATATAATACCATTCAAAGAAAGAATGTACTGCGCATTTCTACTGATTTGAATTGAAAAACTGTAAACGCCAGGAGGGGAGATTTTACAAAAGACGTGTCGAGGTTACTCCAACATTCTGAGCTCACGCTGAATCTCCTTGGGCTCCAGGACAAAAGATGGATCTGAAACATGGTGAGTTGCTTTTGTTCTTAACAAAGCCAGAGAGAAAGAGGGAGAGAAAACCTGCAGTTTAATTGACTTCTGTCCCAAACTGTTCAATTAAGCACCAAATAATTCTTATAAGATGAGAAATTGTGTATTTTACTGTTGATAATGTTCAGAATGAATTCCACAATCAAGAAAGTTGTGATGTGAATGTAAAATGCAAAAGAAAAATATGTTAATTTATCAGAAAACTTAACTGATCTTCCACTTTAGCAGCTTTGTGCGTTACTTGATTTGACTTTCAAACAAATATAAGGACTTCTTGTATTTTATTATTTCTTTGTTGATAATTTAGGTTTTAACAGGGCTAAAAAAAACATCAACCATGGCTGATGATTGAAGGCAGAATCAGAGTTTCTTTATTTGTCACTCGCACCACATGTGGTACATGTGGTGGAACAAAATTGTGTTCACAGGGTTCCAGTTACAATAAAATGTAAAAGAAATACAGTAATAAGGTCTAAGATATGAACTAAGACGATTAACTACGCTAAGCACTAATAGCATAAAAACAATATGCCGAACAGCAGCACAAACATGAGTCTGTGTGAGCAAATGAGCACTAATGAACACAGCAACATGAAACAGATCAGCAGCAACATGAAACAGATCAGCAGCAACATGAAACAGATCAGCAGCAACATGAAACAGATCAGCAGCAACATGAAACAGATCAGCAGCAACATGAAACAGATCAGCAGCAACATGAAACAGATCAGCAGCAACATGAAACAGATCAGCAGCAACATGAAACAGATCAGCAGCAACATGAAACAGATCAGCAGCAACATGAAACAGATCAGCAGCAACATGAAACAGATCAGCAGCAACATGAAACAGATCAGCAGCAACATGAAACAGATCAGCAGCAACATGAAACAGATCAGCAGCAACATGAAACAGATCAGCAGCAACATGAAACAGATCAGCAGCAACATGAAACAGATCAGCAGCAACATGAAACAGATCAGCAGCAACATGAAACAGATCAGCAGCAACATGAAACAGATCAGCAGCAACATGAAACAGATCAGCAGCAACATGAAACAGATCAGCAGCAACATGAAACAGATCAGCAGCAACATGAAACAGATCAGCAGCAACATGAAACAGATCAGCAGCAACATGAAACAGATCAGCAGCAACATGAAACAGATCAGCAGCAACATGAAACAGATCAGCAGCAACATGAAACAGATCAGCAGCAACATGAAACAGATCAGCAGCAACATGAAACAGATCAGCAGCAACATGAAACAGATCAGCAGCAACATGAAACAGATCAGCAGCAACATGAAACAGATCAGCAGCAACATGAAACAGATCAGCAGCAACATGAAACAGATCAGCAGCAACATGATGTGATTTTTCAGTGATTTTCCTGGTCAGAGATTCATGAGTCTCATAGCATAAGGGTAGAAGCTGTTCTTCAGTCTAGTGGTTCTACACTTTAATGCTCCTTAACCTCCTGCCTGAGGGTATTGGGGCAAAAAAGTGTGTGTGCTGGGTGAGTGGGGTCCTTCATGATGCAGGTGGCTCTTTTTCTGCATCTGGAGGTGTAGATCAAAGTCAAAGTCAACTTTATTGTCAGAACTGCAATATGTACAGGACATACACAGGACCAAATTGCGTTTCTCTCAGTCCCTCGGTGCAACAGTAACCACTTAAACATTGAAACACTGAAACATATAATAATAGACATAAGCATAAAATAGTAAAACTGTAACACTGTCCTGAGTTTTTGCATAGTGGTATAAGAGTATGAAAATTTACACCAACTCTAAAACTAAAACTAAAACACTAAACATTTAATGAACATAATACTGTCCTGAGTTTTTGCATACTAGTATAAAAAAGTATAAAAAGTATAACTATAAAATAAACTAAAGGTTCTAGCATTGACATTTGCAAAGTGGCAAAGCAGCATATGAGTTAATGTACACAGTATATGTATGAGGTAGTTGATGTTGTTATAGAGGCAAAAGTGGCATATGCAGTAAGGCACATTGGGCATCCTTAAATGAGGCTGGTCAGAGAATACTGTATATGTATCAGCAGTGGTGTAGATATAAAAGTAGTGTAAATGTAAACAGTAGTAATAAATGTAAGCAGTAGTAATAAATGTAAACAGTATTAATAAATGTAAACATTGAATGTAAACAGTAGTATGTAAACAGAGAATGTAAACAGTAGTATGACTATAGGCAGTGATGTAATACAAACATTAGTGCAAATATGAGAAGTAGTGCAAACTGAATGAGCACATGACCGAGAGTTTAGTGAATAACCCGTTTGATGACACAGAGTCCAGTGTTAAAATCTTTGTGTTGTGTGGTAATGTGTGAGAAAGTTTTTTTGTGTTAAGGCAGTTCAAATGGGAGGGGAGGCAGAGCAGGCAGAGTGTTTAGCATCCTGACTGCCTGATGAACAGAGCTGTCTCTCAGTCTGCTGGTTCGAGCCTGGAGACTCCTCAGTCTCCTCCCTGATGGCAGCAGTCTGAAGCAGCTGTGTAGTGGGTGTGTGGGATCACCTGCCATGCAGAGGGCTTTCCGAGTGAGGCGTTTGCTGTGTAAGTCCTGCAGTGAGGGGAAGGAGGTGCCGACGATCTTCTCAGCTGCTCTCACGATGCGCTGGAGGCTCTTGCGGCAGGATGCAGTACATGCACCAAACCACACAGTGATGCAGCTGGTCAGGACACTTTCTATGGCACCTCTGTAGAAGGTGCACATGATGGGGGTTGAAGCTCCAGCCCTTTTCAGCTTGCGGAGAAAGTAGAGACGCTGGTGAGCCTTCTTGGCCAGTGATGCAGTGTTCCTGCTCCAGGACAGGTATGTGATGGTGGGGAGGCTCACTCCAACAGACTTCTGTGCAGCCTTCACCACTCTCTGCAGAGCTTTTCTTTCTGCAACTGTGCAGCCTCCATGTCACACGTTGATGCTGGAGCACAGGATGCTCTCCACTGCACACCTGTAGAAGGAGATGAGGACTGAGCTTTCCAGACCAGCTCGTCTCAGCCTCCTGAGGAAGTAGTCTCTGATGTTCTTTCTTGATCAGGCTGGTGGTTTTGTTGATCCAGCTGAGGTTATCGTTCAGGTGCACACCCAAGTACTTGTAGCTGGAGACCACTTCCACTGCAGATCCTCCTATGTTCGGGGATGGGGGGTGGGTAGGTGTGTTTGTTCCTTCTGAAGTCCACGATCATCTCCTTCATCTTCTTCTTCAGCTCAAGACTCATATTTTACATTTGCACAATTGCAGTCTATACTGTATTTTCTGGCGTATAAGTCTGTAGGGATAGGGGTTTAAAATTATATGTTTGATTATGTGTTATGAGTTAATTCATAATACAGGCATTATTATGCAAATAACCTCGTTGTGTGGGCACTACCTCTGTTAGAGAGGAAAAATCAATACCCCAAAGTAATGTAGTGAGTTCTTTTCTCGTGTTTAAAGGGCATCTAATCAATTAATACACACAGATATGTCAAAAATGAGCACTACTTCAGTTGAATGTTATGTATTGTATTATAAGAAATTATAATCTGTGATATATGATGAGAATTATGCATGACTAAGTTTAACTGAACATGTTGAATCAAAGGTGTAATTGATTATTAAAATTAATAAAACTTAAAAGGCAGACTTAGAACTGTTTGTGAAGTGGTGAAAATTGTGTGCTAAATTTGTCTGATAAGTTTATTGGGATGGAAGGTCACCAGAAAGGCATTGAAAGTCTCTGTCCTACCAGGATGTAGATGGTCAGGAGTGGTTCCGACAGCTGCTAAATGACACCAGCCAGGCCTGAGATGTTCCGGTGACTGAGAGGCTGAAGTCTTCTCAAAGTTCACTGGTCATCACTTGGAGGGACAAAGGTCCAGCCACTAGTTCTGGAAGTCAGCTGGGATTTACAACTCCTCTGCGGTGTGATGGTTGCCTGGCAGACAGCTCTCGGGTCAAAACCTGGTTCTGGTTCTGGTTCTGCTGGGTAACTACTGTGTCTTTTGTCCCGTCTCGAGACGTCTGCAGAAGAGTTGCTTCTCGTTTGCTCAAAGTCGTCTGCAGAAATGATCTTCTCTCCTCTCTGAGGTCAAGTGCAGAAGCATGTCTCTGGAGTTTTTCTGAAGTCCAGAGAAGTTTGTAGGCTTCGGAGTGTCTCTTCAAAGTTGCGTGTTTTCTTCCAAAAGTGCTCTGTGTGAAGTGAGTCCCAGAAGAAGCTAAACTTAACTTTGTGTTGGAACAGAGATGAAGGTCCACCTCGGAAGAGGTGGTCCTAACTCTTAGCTTGTTTTTTTATAAATCTAAAGTCCAATTTCTCTGCCTTAAAAGTTTTCCTTTTAAACAAGAAAATAAGACAGAAAGATTACTCAGAACACACATATTCATGAATAAACTTTCAGCATATGGCATCTTTTGAATCAAACTTAAAACATGCAATGTTTTAAACATAGGTGTCGCTGTCCATCTTCTGGAGAAAGGAATGTCAGTTTGAACAATGAAAGGGTTTTTATGGTGTTATCTTCATGGGAAAGAGAGTCTGGGTGTAATACTCCTTTTCGATAAGGCAAGATCAACATTACAAGTTAGGATGTTTTAGAATTCCCATGTCACTTGAAAAAAAAAACTTTCATTAAAGCGATCTGTCCATTTCCTGGGAAAATTAGTTCATATTTGACAGTGAGGTTAACACAGTGATAAGTTTTTATTACATTAGAGTCAAACTAAGAAGTTTGTGAGCTAAGATGAAATTTTGAAAAACAATGTCTGTTCATTCCAAAGGGAATAGAAAAATCTTATTATTTAACAGTTTAAAATATAAAACACCAAAATTATGTTTGTTTAAAGTGAGGTGAAGTGTTTATTATTTGAGCTGAGGTGAAGTGTTTCTGAGGTGAGGTGTTCCCCTACAAGTCACAGTTTTTTGCATAAGTTTTGTCAGTCCTGCGACTTATACGCCAAAGCGACTTATATATGTTTTTTTTTCATATTCAGAACAGAATTTTTGACTGATGCTTTAAATTACGAAGAACTGCAACAGTGAGTCATCCTGTGTTTGCTCACTTCACTCAGCTGGTGCAAGCAAAGGAACTGGAGGTTATGCACCATAAACAATGTTCCATGAAGGAAGGGAACAAGGTGCAACACATCATATGGGAATTGCGCCCTTGCGTGGTTCACCTGAAGCATTACAATCATGCATTTTTAGGCAAGTGAGACTTCAGCGTCACCAGGGCTCCGCCCCCCTGGTATAAAGGACGCTGCACGTCTCACGTCCGCCATCTGCAAGCACTTCACCGAGCTTAGGCATTGGAAGGACCAATATGTGTTGCACCTTGTTCCCTTCCTTCAGGGAACATTGGTTATGGTGCATAACCTCCAGTTCCCCTTCAGTCAGTTCACTTCGGTGCAACATATCATATGGGAACACTTACCCTCGCGCCCTAGAAATGCATGCTTATGCAGACTTAGGCCCAAATAGACATGTGTAAATACGTTAAACTCTCTTGAGCAGAGAGAACAGCCTGTGTTACGTCACGAGTTGTAACATCCAGAATGTAGTGCTTTATGAACGTGTTAGAAGATGCCCAGTTAGCAGTTGCACAGATGTCTGCTACTGAAACACCCTTAAAGAAAGCCCACGAAGTAGCCAACCCTCAGGTTGAGTGAGCATGTACCCCACTGGGTGCTTGTTGACCTTTGCTGCTGTATGCTCTAGAAATGGCCTCTGTAACCTAGTAGGAGAGGCACTGCTTTGACAAAGCCCTGCCTGCTACATGTTTAGCAAAGCATACGAACAACTGGTTGGTCTTGTGCCAACTGCTTGTCCTTTCCATATAGATGCTCAAGGCCCGCACAGGGCAGAGCACATTTAGGCACCTCTGTTCAGCAGTAAGAACAGGCGGAGGAGGAAAGGCTGACAGTGCAAAGCCTAGGCTTCTGTAATTCAAAGTTGGGACTTTAGGCACATGTGTAGGGTTTGGGCGTAGGATGACCTTTGACCCATCCTGAGCAAACTGAGTGCACAGGTGGTGAACTGACAGTGCATGTAGGTCACCCACATGCTTTGCAGAACACAGAGCTAAGAGCAGGGTAGTCTTATAAGACAGCAAATCAATCTTAATGCTCTGTAGGGGCTCGAATGGTGGGTCACAGAGAGCGTCTAGCACGAGAGTTAGATCCCACTGGGGGGCTAAAACTCTGCTCGGAGGCCTTCTTCTCAGTACGCCCTTCAGGAACTGGATCGTGAGAGGGTGGACACCGGGTGATTTTCCTCCTCATCCCTCATGGCACGCTGAAACAGCGGACAAAAATACTTTAATTGTGGAAAAGGAGCGACCTTTCTCCAGCAGGTCCTGCAGAAAATGAGAACCTGAGCTATATCACAGGAATATAGAATGATATTCCATTCTAAACACCAGTTCTCGAAGACACGCCATTTACGTGCATGAAGTTTCTGTGTTGACTCAGCACATGCACTACGAATTGTATTAATTACTTTGTACGTTAATGGGCAAGCCTGAGGCCATTAATCTGGTCCTTTCAGGGGCCAGACCCATAACCGCCTGAGTTCCGGGCGTGTATTCCATAACTGCCTGTGGCCTGTGACAGGAGGTCCCTGTGCACTGGCAACTGCCACAGTGTTCCTGCTAGCAGTGAAATCAATTCTGCAAACCAGGCCCTCTTTGGCCACTTCGGGGCAACCAGAATCAGTGAGAGAGCTCCCTTGTGCATGCGTTCCAGTGTAGCTTGGATCAAAGCCACAGGTGGGAAGGCATAATAAAGCCTTGTTGTTGGCGACTCGTGTGCAAATGCATCCAGCCCCAGCGGTGTATTCACGTCCCATACGGAGTGAAACATAACAAGGTGGGCGTTGTCCCTGGATGCGAAGAGATCTACATCTGCTTTTCCATACCGTGTCCATATCTGGTCCACAATATGTGGGTGCAGACACCACTCCGTGGGGAGGGACGCGCCTCTCGAGAGCGCATTCGCCCCCTAGTTTAGTTCCCCCGGCAGGTGTGTTGCTCTTAGGGATAGCACACGTGAATTACACTATGTCAGCAGTTTCTGGGTCAGCAAAAGGAGGGATGGGGAGTGAGTGTTGCCTTCTCTGTTGATGTGCGTGATCGCGCACGTGTTGTCTGATCTTATCAAAACATGTTGACGTGAGATCAAGCCCTTCCTGTAAAAGTGTCTCAGTGACAGGAAAACAGCAATCAGCTCCAACAGATTGATGTAGAGCTTCGTCTCCCGCTGGGACCACATACCTCTTATGTGTTGGTTTCGGCAAATCCCCCCCCCCCCCATCCAGACTTCGAGGCGTCTGTGGTTACAAGGACTCGAGATAACACTCTACGGAGCGGGACACCTCTGCTGAACGTCGCAGCATTTCTCCAGGGCCTCACGTTTCCAAGCAGTTTGATCTGACTCTTATCCCCTTCATTTGTTGCGGGGGCGAGACGCTGTTGCATGTGAAACCAAATCTGAAACATTGCGTATATTTAATAAGCCCAGATGAATTGCAACGATTCCGGCTGCCATTAGGCCCAGAGGAAGTTGACAAAGTCTGACTGTTACCACTCTGTCGAATTAGAACCGAGCCAAGCGTTGATGGAAGTCTAATATTCTCTTCTCTGACAGTCTCGCTCGATACAGAACAGAGTTCAACGTCAAAGTCAAAGTCAAAGTCAAAGTCAACTTTATTGTCAGAACTGTAATATGTACAGGACATACACAGGATTGAAATTGCGTTTCTCTCAGTCCCTCGGTGCAACAGTAACCATTTAAACACTAAAACACTAAACATTTAATAAACATAAGCATAAAATAGTAAAAGTGTAACACTGTCCTGAGTTTTTGCATAGTAGTATAAAAGTATGAAAATTTACACCAACACTAAAACACTAAACATTTAATGAACATAAGCATAAAATGAAATAATAAAAGTGTAATACTGTCCTGAGTTTTTGCATAGTAGTATAAAAAGTATATCTATAAAATAAACTGAAGGTTCTAGCATTGACATTTGCAAAGAGTGGCAAAGCAGCATATGAGTTAATGTACACAGTATATGTATGAGGTAGTTGATGTTGGTATAGAGGCAAAGTGGCATATGCAGTAAGGCACATTGGGCATCCTTAAATAAGGCTAGTCAGAGAATACTGTATATGTATCAGCAGTAGTGTAGATATAAAAGTAGTGTAAATGTAAACAGTAGTAATAAATGTAAACAGTATTAATAAATGTAAACAGTGAATGTAAACAGTAGTATGACTATAGGCAGTAATGTAATACAAACATTAGTGCAAATATGAGAAGTAGTGCAAACTGAATGAGCACATGACCGAGAGTTTAGTGAATAACCCGTTTGATGACACAGAGTCCAGTGTTAAAATCTTTGTGTTGTGTGGTAATGTGTGAGAAAGTTTTTTGTGTTAAGGCAGTTCAAATGGGAGGGGAGGCAGAGCAGGCAGAGTGTTTAGCATCCTGACTGCCTGATGAACAGAGCTGTCTCTCAGTCTGCTGGTTCGAGCCTGGAGACTCCTCAGTCTCCTCCCTGATGGCAGCAGTCTGAAGCAGCTGTGTAGTGGGTGTGTGGGATCACCTGCCATGCAGAGGGCTTTCCGAGTGAGGCGGTTGCTGTGTAAGTCCTGCAGTGAGGGGAAGGAGGTGCCGACGATCTTCTCAGCTGCTCTCACGATACGCTGGAGGCTCTTGCGGTAGGATGCAGTACATGCACCAAACCACACCATGATGCAGCTGGTCAGTACACTTTCTATGGCTCCACTGTAGAAGGTGCGCATGATGGAGGTTGAAGCTCCAGCCCTTTTCAGCTTGCTGTCATGATCAGCGGCCCCGCTGACCCACCTCCCATTGGCCCTGCCTTCACACTCACTCCCTCCTGTTATTGTTTTTAGCCCCTTTTGTCATAGTTTATCTTCCCCTGCTTTGTAATGCCTATCACCCATCCTCCAGCTCAAGCCTGCACTCCATGCCACGCCTCCCAGCAATCAGCAATGATTCCACTCACCTGTTCAGCCATCTAGTTCACCTGCTCTGCACCCTTTAAAAGCTGCATTCTCACTCTCCACCAGTGCTGAATTATTACACCTCTCATGGTCCCTGATTTTGAAGCCATCATAGTTTNACTTAAAATATCAGTCAAAGTCAACTTTATTGTCAGAACTGCAATATGTACAGGACATACACAGGATTGAAATTGCGTTTCTCTCAGTCCCTCGGTGCAACAGTAACCATTTAAACACTAAAACATTTAATAAACATAAGCATAAAATAGTAAAAGTGTAACACTTGTCCTGAGTTTTTGCATAGTAGTATAAAAGTATGAAAATTTACACCAACACTAAAACACTAAACATTTAATGAACATAAGCATAAAATGAAATAATAAAAGTGTAATACTGTCCTGAGTTTTTGCATAGTAGTATAAAAAGTATATCTATAAAATAAACTGAAGGTTCTAGCATTGACATTTGCAAAGAGAGGCAAAGCAGCATATGAGTTAATGTACACAGTAAATGTATGAGGTAGTTGATGTTGGTATAGATATACCATATATAAATATATAATAATATAAAATATATATTTTACATTATTATATAAATATATAAATATATAATAATACCATAATATATATAAATACTAAAATAAATATAAAGTCACTATACTTTGCAGATTTTCACTTATTGCAGGGGGGTCTGGAACATAACCTCGCAATAAACGAGGGACTACTGTATACGAGAAACCTCCAGTAAGCACTGATTATCGTTGTCAATCCAACTCCACAGCTGCGACAGAAACTGAGTGACTACGAATCATCGCTGCAGTTAAGTGGAACAGAAACTGGCTACAGACATGTCAATATTAAGTAATCAAACTGGAATGTTGAACTAACATAAACAGACACACTATTGAAAAAATGAACTGCAGCAATGAATGACTTCAGCTCTGATGATCTGGCCACATTCTCTCTTTCTGTTCATTTTCTCCAAGAAAAACCATATTAAACCAGAGAATAACTACCAGCTCTTTGAACGATCCCACAGCTGTTTCTTTCACTCTAACCAAAGGGTCACATTGTTGCAAAAATTCAAAGAAGAAACCAAAACATCACAACAAAATCTAGAGGAAGGCGAAGTTAAAACTTGGCTTGGATTTCAAACAATGCAACAAAAAGGGGCAACGCTCTGGCTCTCTGCACATCTAAAGTGCTTGTGTTCATCTCCATCCTTCCCACCATACCAAAATATCTTGGGGTAGATTCAAACAGGCCACCAAGCTGGCATGACATGTGCCCCTCCAGCCACATTATTGCTGCACATGGAGCTGATTGCTGTTGCATTTTAGCACATCCCTGTCATATTGTTTTGGCATTTACCGTAGTTGAGCAGTGTTGAGCTTTATGCTGAGTGAAGTTGGAGCCTGCAGGCACAGTACTCACATTTTTGCTTCTACATGACAAACAGCTCTTCTTTGTTTACTGAAGAAAAGGGGAAAAACAAAAGCAAACAAGTTGTGTAATACATATTCTTGATGAAGTTTCATGTTCATGAGTGAGAGGAACATTAAACAACACTATCGCCTGCCTTTTTCTGAAGTTTGTTTGTCTGGTAAGGTTCTGACATTACATAAATCATGTCAAAAGGTGCCAAGCTCATCGAGGGTCACGCTTGTTTCTGATGGGGCCCTCAGTGCTCAGACTCTTTCAGCACCGCAGAGCTGGGAAGCATCCAAGGCTCTTGCCAGAATACAAAATGCCAAATCGCCGCCTTGAAAAGAACTCGGCAGAGGGACGAGCTGTTGTCCAAGAAGGGAGAAACATCTTGAGCTGGGACTAATTATTTCTGTTCAAACATTAGACAGTTTTGACCTTCGTCAAGTTGCTTGTAAAGAGCCCAGTTGGAAACTGAACATAGTTGCATGAATATTCACACCACCCTCAATTATTGTATAATGCATAAAAGAATGGTTTTAAATCCCAGTTGCACAAAGTGATGAGGAACATGTTTTAAACATAAAACAAAATGTGATCAGTGTTACACAACAAAGTCTGGTAAAGTCTGTAAAGTTGCATAAACTCGTTTGTAGCAAAAGAGAGCAACAAAATAAAAAATTAACAACACATTTTTTTGTTTAATATATGTACGTACTGTGCAAAAGTCTTTACTCATTTCTTTAATTTTGCTCCCAAGAAACTAGTCTTTCTTCTAATATTTTAAGGAGTATTTTTTTGTTCAGGCTTACAGTCTTGTAAAGAACTTTTCTATCTCGAGATCTGCTGAATTTCTCACTCATTTTCAGAGTTGTGTTTTTGTTTGTCATGTAGCCATTTTAGATCCGACGGGTGAAACGTTCAGGAATAAAAATCAACTCAGTTTATTTATACTGTAGCGCCAAGTCACAACAGACAGGGCTTAATTTGTAAACCGATTTATGTCGGAACAGCGGGCAGGCCTCGGGGATCATCTCACAGAAATTTTTGAAATAACAGATGCCATTTCCTGCATTTTGTTGTATTTTAACGGGTTGTTATACATCAACATTTACCTACATTTGTAAACACTTAATAAAATTACTATTTTGGAGAAGAACAGCAGGTTGTGTGTGCAGCAGCTCTGGTTGGTTCAGGTGTCCTGACCCCCTCCTCCTCCCTTCATTTCACAGTTCTGAGCTGAACTCTTCTCCGCTCTTGTTCCAGTCTCGTGGCACCGTTTGAAGCACCTGAAGGCTTCAATACTCTGTTGTCCAATTAAGGACAATCCATCCATCCATCCATCCATTTTTTATTAAAGTAAATTGGACTGTCTTTTTGACATTTTGATCACTGTTATTTTTGACAAATTAGCGCAGTTGTTTTGAAACGTGACGTATAATGTGAATACATCAAACATTTCACTTTTTTTTTATTATTAATTTTTTTACAGTAAGCTTTTTTTATTTATTGCGTCTGAAATGTAGCAGGAGTGCAGACACCTGCTGATGTGCGCACACTAGAGCTGTCTGGAAACATGTGCGTAACGTGCACTGCCTGTTGAATAAATGATCGTTTCTGTTTCGGGGGTCTGAGAGGAGGAGAGAGGGGGGTGTTTTTCAGTGCGCAGCTCCACTGAATAGGGACAATATTTGGAGAGGCAGAGGAGAGAAGGACTCTGTGCAGAATCTCTGTGCGTAAAACCATTTGTTCCTCCGTCCTCACCCCCCCGCCTAGAGGTTCCTCTCCTGCTTCTCAAATGAGCGTGTAACTGGTGTCCCGCACGTGCTGCGGCTGGAACATCCACTCCACAGACTGGGTCCACCATACTAAGGGCAACATCTCCTCTCGTATTTTTTAATAAATAATCAAAATAAAAATGTGTGATGACTTTGGAATTTTAGGGGAGGAGCTGCCGGATCCAAACAAAGAGTTCCCAGAACAGAATGGGTCAAAATGAGAGAGTTCCCAGATCTTGTTCCGGCAGGATCCAGCTCAAATTAACCACTGACAACAGATGTCGTCTCAGGGCACTGAACATAAACATTTAAACATATAAAAAAAGTTATCTGAGGAGCAGACTGCTTTGAGTTTAACTTCATCACAGACTCATTTTAAAGGTCCACTGACATCATCTTCAAAATTTGCATGAAATGATAGAAGATGTACCGGTATATATTTATTTTATCATTCAACTATGTTCGTTTTTGCAAACAAAATGATAAATTAATGAAAACTCCTTTCAAAGCGAGATTAAAATTAAAAACCACTTTTATCTCTGAAAAAATCAGACTACAAGTGAATGCAACATTTGTGGCGTAGAGAGCAGGACTGTCAGTCTGTGTCTGCCATTAACGCATATTCATTCTCATCCAGATCGCCTTTTTTTTTTGTATAAACTTGAAAAATGCCGGTTCAATGTGTCGCCTTTGGGTGTTCTAATATCATCAGTGAACAAGTGAGCCTTTTCACTTTCCCAAAAGATGTAAGACCTTCGTCAAAAATGGAATAAATAAAGCTGCCTCCCCTCGGACTGAGCTCCCTGTTTCCTGAACAGGTAAGAGTCAAATACATACGGGTGCAGACCTAAATTAGAACCTGCTGTTTCTGCTCATCTAACTTCCTGCTTCCCAAACTGAAGACAAATAGCTCAAATCTTAACTTAGATTGATAATTTTGTTGTTTTATTTCTTTTTCGCCATGAATATTTATATGGGGCGTTCTAAAGACTTCTCCTCGCAACGTCACATATGTTGCATTCGCTTGTAGTCGGATTTTTCAGAGAGAAAAGCGGTTTTTAATTTTAATCTCACTTTGAAAGGAATTTTCATTCATTTATCATTTTGTTTGCAAAAATGAGCATAGTTGAATGATAAAATATATATATCTTCTATCATTTCATGCAAATTTGTAAGATGATGTCAGTGGACCTTTAAGCAAGCATCAAGGCGACAGTGAAAAGGAAAATCTCCCTCACGAGGAAGAAACCTTTAGCAGAACCAGGCTGAGGACAAGCGGCCATCTGCTTCGACTGGCTGGGTTTGAAAGGAACAGGAAGGAGGAACAGATACACAATGGCAGATTGAGAATCACATGTTAAGATAGAAATAATATCAAATGAAAACTATTTATTTGTATCAATTCATTTTAAGAAATGACGTCAATTTGTCCTCCGGTAGTCTAAGTCTATGGCAGCATAACAAGCCAACCCTAACTATATGATTTATCAAAAATGAAAGTCTTACGGAAGTCTTAAAATTGGACAATGTGTCAGTCTCACAGACACAAACTGGAAGTTGGTTCCACAAGAGAGGAGCCTGATAACTGAAAGATCTTCCTCCCATTCTGCTTTTGGAAACTCTAGGAACAGCAAGTAAACCTGCAGTCTGAGAGCGAAGTGCTTTGTTAGGAAAATATGGAAAAACAAGATCTTCAATATAAGATGGAGCTAGGTTGTTGACAGTTTTGTAGGTTAGAAGTAAGATTTTGAATTATATTCTGAATTTGACAGGGAGCTAGTGGAGAGAAGCTAAAACTGGAGAGATATGATCTCTCCTACTAACTCCAGTTAAGACTCTGGCAGCAGCATTTTGGATCAACTGAAGACTTTTTAAAGAAGTATTTGGACACCCAGATAACAAATCACTGCAATAGTCCAGTCTAGACATAAATGCATGAATCAGTATTTCTGCATCATTTTTTGAGGTTTCTAATTTTAGGGATATTACGCAGGTGGAAGGAATAATACAAAAATTAAAGAATAAAAATGCTCCTAAACTCAGTGTATGACTGGCATTTTGTTACCAGCAGTTGTTTCCATTTCTTTTGCCCCCACTTTTTTTTTTTTTTATGTGCTGAAGAGAGAATGGTTTGAAACACAAACAATTTTAGCAACAAGATAATTTACAAAGAACTACAAGATGAAAACTTTACAGAGGCAATCAGCTGGAATATGAGGAGTCTTGTGTCAGGTCTTGGTTTGCTTTATTTATTTATTTTTCCTGTTAAATTTCAGATACTGCTCAACTACTGTAGAGAAGCTCAACACTTATTTTGGTCCTGCACTTGTCCACTTTTCTTATTTTAAAAAGGAGCACATTTTCTGTCAGGTACTGTATAAGTGTTGGACAGAAAATTAGTGAAAATGAAGACAAAAGCTCAATGAAAATCTTTTTTAAAAAAAGGACCTTTGGAAAGTATTGATGAAGATGTCAATTAGAACCTTCATTTTATTTATACTTTTTATACTTTTATACTATTATGCAAAAACTCAGGACAGTATTACACTTTTATTGTTTCATTTTATGCTTATGTTTATTAAATGTTTTAGTGTTTAAATGGTTACTGTTGCACCGAGGGACAGAGAGAAATGCAATTTCAATTCTGTGTATGTCCTGTACATATTGAAGTTTTGACAATAAAGTTGACTGACTTTTGAAGATCACTTGAAAACGGTTCGAGAAAAATTGGTTTGTTAATCAGATTCAGCCTTTATTGTCATTGCACATAAGCACAAAGAAATTTACTTTCAGTACAGCCCGTCCAAAGAAACATAAACAACAACACAACATAGACATGGGTAGACAGGGTGCCTGAGGCTGCAGCCTCATGAGAGGTGCTGCCTTTTTGTTAGATAAGGAAAAGGAAACACGAGGAAAGAGGATGTACAAAAAAAATCATCAGTGTGTCCCCAACAGGACAGTGTGAAGTTGCAAAAAAAACCTCAGCACAAAAAAAGCAACATACAGATGACACAAGACAAGCATGTGGAGTGGGTGAGGATGAAGTGTGTGTGTGTGTGGGCTCCCAGCATAGGCCACCCAAGAGTGTTGCAGCCACCTGGTGCCTTACATCTAACCTAGGTTACCGCATCGGGGGGAGGGGGCAAAAGGAGGGAGGCCAAAAGGCAGTGAGTTGAGGAGAGTTCGTTTATAGCCGTGTGAGTGTACATGCGTGTGTTTGTAAATAAGTCCGTGAACACTGTTCAAGGGAACAGGTGGTGGGAGTATAGAGTCTTGTTCACAGAACATTCAGGAGAATTTGACATCAGCTTTCCAAGGCGGACACAGGGGAGCCAGATTCAGACAACAACAGTTTCTTTGGGTTGGGCCGATTCCGTTCATTTCCGTTTGCCTTACAGTCTCACTGGTACACCTCAATGGTGAATCTAAACTGCCAAATTGGTGGTCGGTACAGCCGGGCCGAGCTTTTAACTTATCCAAGGTAAATTCCTTCTCACCAGCAAGATTCAGGAGCCACAAGTAGCCTGCGATTCTCAGCAGAAATTGCATTCAGCTTACGGCTCAGTTCACACAGCATTTGCGTCCAAGTGTTCACAGCACGGCACATTCCTTCACAGAGGTCCGGCAGCTTCACAATGGCCAGAACAGCTGCTGATGTTTTTCAACTTTGTCGATATACCAGATAACCACCAAGTCCAAAAAGCAGAAATCCTGTTATCATAAATCAAATTATGTATGCATCTCTTCAAAAGCCTCGACTGACAATATAGACAGGCACACAATCTTCCACTGCCCCCAAGAATCCATTGTGTATCTGGCTGCAAGTGCCATATTGGGGAAGGAGGCTTTCCTTTGCTTTGTCTTCTCGTCACGAAAATTTGATTAATTGCGTTGAGAGACCAGCTGACCAGATCCATGATTTACAATTCAGAAGATACACTACATTGCCAAAAGTATTTGCTCACCCATCAAATTATCGGAATCAGGTGTTCCAAGCACTTCCATGGCCACAGGTGTATAAAATGAAGCACCTAGGCATGCAAACTGCTTTTACAAACATTTGTGAAATAATGGGTCGCGCTCAGGATCTCAGTGAATTCCAGCGTGGAACAGATAGGATGCCACTTATGCAACAAATCCAATTGTGAGATTTCCTCACCCCTAAATATTCCACAGTCAACTGTCAGCTGTATTATAAGAAAATGGAAGCGTTTGGGAATGACAGCAACTCAGCCACGAAGTGGTAGGCCACGTAAACTGACGGAGCCGGGTCAACAAATGCTGAAACGCATAGTGCAAAGGGGTCGCCAACTTTCTGCAGAGTCAGGGACAGGACGACTCCCAGAAACCATCTCGGCTCCAGCAAACAGGTTGGTCCACTTAAGGTGTTTACTGCTTGGTGGGGAAACAGTTTGCTGGAACTCCTCTGACTGATGATGCCCTCCGGATGAAGGGTGAAACATTTCTATAAAAAAGAAACTATCCAGATGACCCAACTGAGAATTATTGGATTTGGTACCTGGATTATTGAGCATGAACTTTCTTGTTATTACATTACTGTACCTGTACTTGTGTTAGATATATAAAAAAACAACTAATTCTGATTAAATCTGATGGTTAAAGCAGTATTTAGAGACAAAATCCCTGCGTGTTTCAAAAATGAAAACACATTTATCTATCAATTACCACAAACCATGTAATCCACTGAGAGTCACAAGGGAAGCAAGGAAGTACAGATACCAGTCTTTCAATCTCCATCAAATCCCTCCAGCTTCTCTTTGGGAATCCCAGTCCAGCTGGGAAACAAAATAATCCCTCCAGCGAGTCCCGAATTGGCCTAACTCGCCCAGCCCTGGTAGACCTCTAAACAACATAAGCTGTTTTTTAGCAGTTCCGTTTCTCCATCGGGTGGAGATCATAATTCAGTCAGAGTCCACTCACTGTTTCAGGGCGCCAGTGCAGATTAGAATGAACTTCTCCACGTCAAAGGATATTTTTAGATAAGTCAAAGAGGTCAGCATCATGAATAGTCAAAGGCTGCAGCGATCCAAGAGATGCATTCTGTACATGCATGAAGGACTTGTCATAGAGTAAGACTACATGGTTATTTGCAAACAATATAAACCTTTAAAACCTCATGATTTGCATCCATCAGGGTTTTTTTTTTTTTCTTGTATGGCTAGAAATGTCCTTTTAGTGACTGAAGATATCTGCAGTGATAACCAGACATGAAAATTGGAATACGCCTTAGCACAGGTCTGGAGTGTGTTGCTATGTGTACTGGAACACCAAAGAAAAAGGATTAGGAGCTTTGTTTCACAGTTATTGGATTTTGGCTCAGTGGGAATGGAATTATTCAAACAACAAGCAGCAAGCAAACACTTGAACCATTCTTACTCATGGAAAATGAGTCAGATTCTCACAGCCACTGCTAATTATTGTCTAAAGTCCTGAATCTGAAATTAGATCAAGTTATTTCATCTCTTTACTTCACAAAATCCTTCTTGTTCTGGTGGACTTTAACATTTACATTTTCCTTGAGAGTCAAAATATCTGAACAGAAACAAACCAAATTAATTTTCATTTTTCTGTTATACTAGGGCTGAAAGCACAAATCAGACGAAAAATGCTGAGGAAAAAAAAAAAGGACAAAAAGGTCGCCTGGTTGAAGTATTTCAGGTTCACAGCGAGCGCAACACTTCACAGCTCTCACAGTGGGACGTAATCCTGATGTACTTCCAGGTTCAAATTTATGATTTACCTCTTAAAAACTGACCATTATGTAGTACCGGTATTTGTTTATTTAAAAAGCATGCATGACAGTCGTTTTTGTCAAGAGTTAGCGAACTAATTTTTTTTTTAAAGCAACAGATAAGTCTGTTATTTCAAAATATGCTGAGATTTTGACTGAATTTTACATGACCTGGCCAAATCAGCACGGTGGCACAACTGGTAGAGCTGCTGCCTCTCAGCGAGAAGGTTGCCGGTTCAAATCCCGGTCCGGGGCCTTTCTGGGTGGAGTTTGCATGTTCTCCCCGTGCATGCGTGGGTTTCCTCCGGGTACTCCGGTTTCCTCCCACAGACCAAAAAACATGCTTGTTAGGCTGATTGGTGACTCTAAATTGACCCTAGGTGTGAGTGAGAGAGTGGATGGTTGTTTGGTGTGAGTGAGACAGGTCCCTCTTGTAAATGAGTCCCCGTGACTCAACGAGGCTAGCCTGTATAAATAAAGATTGAATGAATGAATGAAAAATCAGGAGCGTGAAACAAGGCATGCCATTAATTACAACTAAACTCGCATGTACCCGAGAGTAAAATATGCATTAATATAATTTTTAATTGTGCTTTCTTCCATGTCAAGCATGCACATTTCAAATGAAACCCCAGTTTTCCCAAATTCCCTCAGTTTCATTTTGCATAATTTTATAGATGAACTTTTAGGAAACACAAGCTGCATACCGAATCACCATTTTACACAATTAAGTATTTATCAGTGAATGAAAAAAAAACTCTGACCTTTTGATAATAACAGGAGTGACCAACCAGAATCTTATTATCTAAGGTCAGTGGACTCATACAGGCCTTTTGGGAAAAGTAAATTAGATATGCCTCATTCTTCAGCTACTTCTCCAAATGAACTTCTCATGAGAAAACCGCTTCCATGGAGCAGCTCTGTAGTAGCCGAGGTCTTAATGCTGAACAGTCTAGGCAGCTCCCATGGGGGAGACAGAGTTCAACTACAAGAATCCAATGCAAAGTGCTTTTTTTTTTTCCAGTAAAATGTCAGATTAGCTTTACTAATGAGCTGTCAGAGTGTGTTAGCTACAACTGACCTGAATCTCCTCGAACGCCTCGTCGATCGTGGTCACCTGGTGCTGCTCGTGCAGCGCCGGCTCGTCGCAGAAGAAGCACACCAGGTTTTTGTCTGTGAGGCAGAAGAGCTTGACTTTCTCGTGGTCTTTACAGGGGTAGGGGCTCCTCTGAGCGTTTAGGATGGCGTCGAGCGGGAAGGCCGAGTAGCGCTCCACAATGTTGGACAATTTGAGACTCGGCGAAAGGAGCGGATCGGCGAAGGTCCTCCGGCACTCGGGGCAGTCCCGCGTTCCGTGAGGCTCCTGCCTGCTCCAGTGCTCGGTGATGCACTTCCTGCAAAAGTAGTGCTCGCAGCCAAAGCTGACGGGGTCGTGGTAGATGCTGAGGCAGATGGAACAGAGGAGCTCGTCCTTCAGACAACAAGCCATTTGCCAAAGGGGAGACTGTGCAGCATTTAAAAGGACTGTTCTGGAGCTGAGGACTAGCGGTTTAATTTGCAAGTGAATGGTTCACTGCCATGTAGGTGTTCGTGGAGAATCTTCAGGACTCTTCAACCTGGTCGCTGCTGGAAACATATTAAAAACAACATACATTAAAATAAACGGTGCCATTAGGAAGGAGTGGACGGAGAAACGTTTCAGGGGTGATTGTGACAAAAAGGGTGGGCAGTAAAATGTCAAAAGAAAGATTTACAAGTTAGTGAGAACCTGCTGAAGCCAGACTGAGATGGTTTGGACATGTCCAGAGGAGGGACAGTGGGTATGCTGGTAGAAGGATGTTAGAAATGCAGCTGCCAGGAAAAAGACAAAGAGGAGATACAGTACCAAGTTCAGCTCAGACATATACAGTATTTGCTATAATTTTTATCAAACAAATAATTGTTTTTAAGTGTTAATCTTCTTAAAAGCCTTGCTGTGCGCTCCTGTGGCAGACATTTGCAGCAGAGCTAAACGTAGGTGCGACCTATACACCAGTGCAACCTACCTAGGGATTTTTCCAATCTATTGGTGATAATTGGACAATGCGACCTATACACAGGTGCGACCTATACACCAGAAAATACTGTATATATGGATGCAGTTAAGGCCGAGATACAGTGAAGCAGACTCCGTATACGCGCGTATACGGAGCCTCTGCTACAGCTCGGCTGATGTTCTCGCGTAGATTCTCGTGTTTTCGCTCCAAATTCTACGTCATTTCCTCCGTACCGTCACTTCCGATCGTCACTTCCGCTAGTTTTTCGCTCCACGGAGAGGACTCAACTGAGCTCGCTGATTGGTCACTTTGACACGCCTACTGAAATGATTGACAGATTTCAGTCAGCTCAAAGTGAAACCTATCGTGAGCAGCTCGCTCAGACTTCTGCGGTGTTCTGATACGGTCTTTCTACTATATATGTTATAAAAAGTTCTCTCAGAAATAAAAATAATAACAGGGAGTGCTTTTCCTGCAGCCCACAGCCCACCAGGGAATATATAAAACATCGCGCACCCAGGTAGGACCTGAATTCATTCATTTCATTCATCGAGTGAACGGAGGAAGAAGCGGTTACTTGACTTTAGGCAAAAAAACAAAAGAAAAGGCCCGATCAGCGATAAAAAAGAGGAATTTATTTCATTTGTGTAACATACAAAACAGTCCGGAGCCGGGGAAGTTTAGGTCAGACACCGCGCATCGCGTATGCGAATCGCGTATGCGTAGTAAAAAAATACCTTTGCGCGTACTTGCCCTGAGGGGCTACGCGGGGCTACGCTGCGTACGGGGCATACGTACGCTGCGTATTGGCGTATCGTGAGGACGCTCGAGTGTATCTCGCCCTTTAGAGAGGACATGGAGGACAGAGGATGCAGAGGACAGAGAGAGGAGGATGACTCGCTGAAGAGGGAAAAGCCAAAAGAAATAAAATGCATCTCAACTTTAATCTGAGAATAAAAGCTTCAGCAAAGCAACACATTTTTGTGGGCATTTAGTAAGAAAATGTACTTAAATAGGAACTTGTTTAATACTTAAATCTCTTCTGCTACAAACTGGATCAAGTACTGGTTTTCTGTAGTGTTGCCCCAAAAAACATCAGCTTCTAAAATCAGATTATTATAAGTTTTATGGTATTTTATGACAGTGCTGACAGTGTTCTTAATTAACAATTCAAGCAATAACTTAATGAGCACTCTGACAGGGCAGTTTTTAAAAAAAAGGTGGTGGGGGAGGGATACTTTAACTCAAGAGATTATGAAAACCTAATAATCTAACCTTGGTTCAAGTAAGAGAAGAACCCGCAGTTTAACTTTCGGTTTGTCAGCTTCCTCCTTACCTGAGGGAAACACCTGGATATGACGAAGCTTTGGAAGGAAATGCATTTTCCAATCTAAGTTTAAAGGGTCTGAAACGTGTTTTTAACACTAAATGCTTGCGCCAAGCAGACAACCAACAGGCAAACACCTGCAGCCTCTCTCTGCTGCTTCCTGTCCGGAGTAAAAAATGAAGATTTCAACAAGATTTTTAACGCTTTGAACAATCGGAAAGCACCGAGCCAGGCACATTGGCAGCCTGTGATGGACTTGCGACCTGTCCAGGGTGTACCCCGCCTCGTAGGCACCAGCTGCCCCAAAACCCGGAAAAAGAAAGGCAGGTAAAGAAAATGGATGAATGGATGGATATGTAAACACGACCGACCTGAGCACAACACAAAACCA
>JBBPBX010054374.1:0-19820 GCA_038048925.1 Garcialebias charrua | reverse complement strand
CGGCCCGCGGGCCGTGGTTTGGGGAACACTGATTTAATGAAACCAGGATGATGAGTTACAACAACATTTAATTTCCCTCTGGGATTAATAAAGTATTTTTGAATTGAATTGAATGACCACTTACAAACCTCAACTTGTGACTCACCTGGGACATGTTCCTTTATGCTCCTACCGCTGGACCCCTGTTCCCTTGACAATCCTCAAGCCCATCTAGTTTCAGTTCCTCTATTTGCAATCACTGATATTTCACTGTAAATAAATCAATATTACCGTACTTGCTGCCGTTCATGTTGCCCCGCTGTATAAGTTGCATCAGTCCAAAAATGTCTAATAAAGTGGAAAAAAAAACATAAATACATCACTTCGCCATATAAATCACATCTATTATGCGTCAACACTGACAACCCAGAAACGTGGGCCAGTATTGTGCCAAAAATCGATTGGCTGCCAAATGGCGGCCGTGGGAACGTACACAGGAGGACTTCAACAAGAATTTAACAAAATTGGCACTTAAAAACAATTATTTGTATGCTTGAAATTATGGCAAAGGTGTGGTTCAGTTGAAGTTTTCCTTATTAAATGCACTTTGATGGTAAAATCAGCTGCATTTTAAAGGTTAATTCGCTGCCGCGGGAGCGTGCATGGGAGGACTCATTGGGCATTTCTTCGAAATTTAATAAAATAACCACCTAAAAGCAATTATTTATTTGCTCGACTTTATAGTAAAGGTGTGTCTCAATTGAACTTTTTCTTAATAAATGCACTTTAATGGTCAAATCAGCTGCATTTCCCCTAGGTGGCATAGCAAAATGCAGCTGATTTGACGTTTACTCCAAGAGTTAAGAAGCGAGACAAAGGTGGCTCTGTATGGCAAGCCAAGTGTCTCATTAATAGCCACTTTTACCTATTAATGAGACAATTGGCTTATTAGTCAAGGTTCCTGTAGTGACTGAAAATGGTAATGGTCAATATTTTCCATGTCAGAATGAATGAAATTGTCAGATCTCAGCCAAAAATTGGGTTATAAATATGGGGGAAAAACATAAATATGTTGCTTCTTTGTATAAGTCACAGGCATACTAACTTATGCAAAAACTGTGATTTATACAGCAAAAATTACAGTAATTATTGAAGTATGTTCCTTTCAAAGTCAAAGTCAACTTTATTGTCAGAACTGCAATATGTACAGGACATACACAGGATTGAAATTGCGTTTCTCTCAGTCCCTCGGTGCAACAGTAACCATTTAAACACTAAAACACTGAAACATTTAATAAACATAAGCATAAAATAGTAAAAGTGTAACATTGTCCTGAGTTTTTGCATAGTAGTATGAAAATTTACACCAACACTAAAACTAAAACTAAAACACTAAACATTTAATGAACATAATATAACAGTATTAATAATAATAATAATAATAATAATGTCTTTTCCTGTCATCTGCGTATGTTTCCCATACACAGACGAAATTCGTCTCTGCATTTAACTAGGGATGGGGCAGATTCGATCCAGTATCGGTATCGGTATCCGATACCAGCATATTTTAAGTATCGGATATTGGATCCAACCTGCAGATATTTCCGATCCAGCTTCAAAGAGCACATGTGTTCCATCATATTCTGTGAATGCCGTCTTAACATTGTGTGAGTTAAAACCAATGAAGACACTCTTGAGCCTTACAACAAGAAACACACAAACTTTAACAGCACACAAGAGGCAAGTCTATAGTAGGGGTTGAACGAGTACATAATTTTTAACCTCGACATTAACATAAAAAAACTCGAACGACGCTCGAGTAGCCGATGACGTCACAGTGTCTTACGATGCAAAATAAATAAATAAATATAAATGCCTAAAAACGTCTTTACAAAAAGAAAAAAAAGACCAACAAAGCATTGGGAGCATTTATTATGCTCCTATCATTTATCATACTGCACATAAGTCACAGGAAAAACAAAACTATTAGTTATATTAATAATATTAAAAGTGAAAGTATAAGGCGATGAAAACCGAAACTTAAAAAACAAATGGGGCCACAGCCACACCGCACCACCGCCTGCAGCTGTGCAATTTAGGTTTACTTTTAGAGATTGTGTTTATAGATTTTTAATAGCTCTAGAGAGATGAATATTTGTTTCTTTTTCTTTGTGAAACGAGAGAGATGGAGCCGTTTCGACCGTGTTATATATGGGACCTGCATTGCAACACTGCCCTCTGCTGTCACAACAATCTACTACGGTGTTCATAGCAAAAGAACGTCAACAGGATGTTTCAATGAGTGGCGCAATTTATAAAATTATAAACTGTTTTACCTTTTTGACAAGACTGGACCAGCTTCATAGATCCGTGCGCACAAAGGAATCCATTTTGTAGCGTCTACTAAAAGCTAAAAGCTACCCCACGCTCTGTTTTTATCACGTGATGACGTCACTACGGGTAGTCGAGGTGGACAAAAAAGCCTCGAAAGAAGTCAAAGCACTCGATCTGTCGAAAACTCGGTTATTCTGTTAATGCACTAGCCGGCACGTCTTCGTCATGTCTACGTGTTCAAGAACGCAAGTATAGCCGTGAGTTCCTGCTTGATGTCGGAAAAAACGCTCATTTGGGAATAAACAGCGTGCTCGAGGAGAAGCTACGAGACTACGGCCTGCTCTGGAAGCCAGCCCCGAGCCTCCCTTCATCGCGCCCGCAGTGGAAGCGCCACAAGCGGCGTGACAGGAAGCAGAAGTGGGGTAAGCGCGGAGGTATCTGAGCTAGGCTAGCAGCTAGCCCACACAAGCCGGCTATTCCATTCATGGTTTTGGCTAACGTACGCTACTTGGACAACAAATTGGATTATATACGCCTGCTACGAACTACACAAAAGACTGTGAGAGACTGTTGTGTGTTTGTATTCACGGAAACGTGGCTTAACAACAACGTTCCGGACCATGCTATTCAGCTAGAGCGGCTAACATGCTACAGAGCGGACGTGTACTCAACGAGGGAGGTAAGACACGCGGAGGGGGGCTCTGTGTTTACATCAACAACGCATGGTGTCTGGATGCTGCTGTGGTCTACAAACACTGCTCACCTTTAGTGGAGTTTATGACTATTAAATGCAGACCGTTCTATTTACCGAGGGAATTTACAGCTGTTATGATCGTTGCTGTATATATTCCTCCAAGCTCCAACAGCAAAGTTAGAGGTGAGGCACTGAATGAACTATATCTGCACATCAGTGAGCAGCAAACAGCCCACCCTGATGCTTTTTTCCTCATGGCTGGTGATTTCAACCAAGCAGATTTAAAGAGTGTATTTCCAAAAACATACAGAAACATAAACTTCCCAACAAGAGGCAGAAATACACTGGACCAAGTTTACACCACCATGAAAGCAGCATACAAGGCCCTCCCCCTCCCCCACATCGGCGCTTCTGATCATATCAAAGTCAAAGTCAAAGTCAACTTTATTGTCAGAACTGCAATATATACAGGACATACACAGGATTGAAATTGTGTTTCTCTCAGTCCCTCGGTGCAACAGTAACCATTTAAACACTAAAACACTAAAACATTTAATAAACATAAGCATAAAATAGTAAAAGTGTAACACTGTCCTGAGTTTTTGCATAGTAGTATAAAAGTATGAAAATTTACACCAACACTAAAACACTAAACATTTAATGAACATAAGCATAAAATGAAATAATAAAAGTGTAATACTGTCCTAAGTTTTTGCATAGTAGTATAAAAAGTATATCTATAAAAAGTATATCTATAACTGTGCGACCATATCTGTGTTAAGCTAAAGCCAGCATACAGACCACTGGTGAAAGTCACAAAACCAGTTCGCAAGCAGATACGAGTGTGGCCAGAGGGGTCTTCAGAGGCACTCCAGGACTGTTTTGACACCACAGATTGGAGTATGTTCAAAGAAGCTGCTACCACAAACAACAACACATGTCTCCAGGAGTACTCAGACACTGTATGTTCATACATCACCAAGTGCATTGATGATGTAACCAACCTCAAAACCATCACTGTTCGGGCAAATCAGAAGCCATGGCTGACAGCAGAGGTTTACAGACTCCTGAGAGCCAGGAATGCTGCCTTCACAGCGGGAGATCAGGTGGGCCTGAGGACAGCCAGAAACAACCTGGCCCGGGGCATCAGGAAGGCCAAGAAGCAGTATTCCAGGAAAATAGCTCACCGCTTCAAGGACAGCAAGGATACACGGAGTCTGTGGCAGGGAATACAGACCATCACAAACTACAAACCATCCCCACAGACCTGTGACAGCACAACCTCTACGCTGAATGAACTGAATGACTTCTTTGCTCGGTTTGAGGCATGTAACAGCACAAAAACTCACCCCCTCTCCCGATGACCAGGTGCTGGTGAGGCGATCATTCATCAAGATCAACGCCCGGAAAGCTTCTGGTCCTGACAACATACCTGGTCGTGTGCTGAAGGACTGTGCAGGAGAACTTGCAGCGGTCTTCACGGACATCTTTAACATCTCACTGAGTCAGGCCATCGTCCCCACCTGTTTCAAAGCCACCACCATCATCCCTGTCCCAAAGAAGGCAACGCCCTCCTGCCTCAATGACTATCGTCCAGTAGCACTCACCCCCATCCTGATGAAGTGCTTCGAACGGCTAGTCATGAAAAGCATCACATCTGTCCTCCCTGCCTCCCTGGATCCCTTCCAATTTGCATATCGGCCTAATCGCTCAACCGACGATGCCATCTCCTCTGCCCTCCACACAGCTCTCACACATCTGGACACGAAAGACTCCTATGTCAGAATGCTGTTCATCGACTTCAGCTCGGCATTCAACACCATCATCCCCCAACAGCTCATCCTTAAACTGGACAGTCTGGGGCTGAACACCTCAATGTGTAACTGGCTGCTAGACTTCCTGACCGGGAGACCACAGGCAGTACGGGTCGGGAATAACACATCCAGCACCATCACATTGAATACAGGAGCCCCACAAGGATGTGTGCTGAGCCCCCTTCTATTCACCCTGCTAACACACGACTGCACACCATCATACAGCTCCAACCACTTCATCAAGTTTGCGGACGACACAACAGTGGTGGGTCTCATCAGCAACAACGATGAGACGGACTACAGGAACGAGGTGAGCCGCCTGGCCTTGTGGTGCGGACACAACAATCTCACTCTCAACGTGGAGAAGACAAAGGAGATTGTTGTGGACTTCAGGAAGAGGGATGCCCAACATGCCCCTCTGACCATCAACAGCACCACAGTGGAGAGAGTGGACAGCACCAAGTTCCTGGGAGTGCACGTCTCAGAGGACCTGTCCTGGAGCAGGAACACTGCATCACTGGCCAAGAAGGCTCACCAGCGCCTCTACTTTCTCCGCAAGCTGAAAAGGGCTGGAGCTTCAACCCCCATCATGTGCACCTTCTACAGGGGTGCCATAGAAAGTGTCCTGACCAGCTGCATCACGGTGTGGTTTGGTGCATGTACTGCATCCTGCCGCAAGAGCCTCCAGCGCATCGTGAGAGCAGCTGAGAAGATTGTCGGCACCTCCTTCCCCTCACTACAGGACTTACACAGCAACCGCCTCACTCGGAAAGCCCTCTGCATGGCAGGTGATCCCACACACCCACTACACAGCTGCTTCAGCCTGTTGCCTTCAGGGAGGAGACTGAGGAGTCTCCAGGCTCGAACCAGCAGACTAAATGACAGCTCTGTTCATCAGGCAGTCAGGATGCTAAACTCTCTGCCTGCTCTGCCCTCCCTCCCACTTGTACTGCCTTAATCACAAAAAACTTTCACACACCACCACACAACACAAAGATTTTAACACTGGACTCTGTGTCATCAAAACGGGTTATTCACTCAACTCACGGTCATGTGCTCATTCAGTTTGCACTACTTCTTATATTTGCACTAATGTTTGTATTACATTACTGCCTATAGTCATACTACTGTTTACATTCACTGTTTACATTTATTACTACTGTTTTCATTCAATACTACTGTTTACATTTATTACTACTGTTTACATTTACACTACTTTTTATATCTACACTACTGCTGATATATATATATATATATTTTTTACTAGCCTTATTGCATATGCCACTTTACCTCTATACCAATATCAACTACCTCATACATATACTGTGTACATAAACTTCATATGCTGCTTTGTCACTCTATTACAAATGTCAATGCCAGAACTTTCATTTTATTTTATAGATATACTTTTTACACTTTTATACTACTATGCAAAAAACTCAGGACAGTATTACACTTTTGTTATTTCATTTTATGCTTATGTTTGTTGAATGTTTGGTGTTTTGGTGTTGGTGTGGCTTTTCGTGCTTTCGTGCTGCTGCTGTGCAGAAGCTGCTATGCAGGGGCTCAGGACAGTATTACACTTTTATTATTTCATTTTATGCTTATGTTTATTAAATGTTTTAGTGTTTTAGTGTTTAAATGTTTACTGTTGCACCGAGGGACAGAGAGAAATGCAATTTCAATCCTGTGTATGTCCTGTACATATTGCAGTTTTGACAATAAAGTTGACTTTGACTTTGACTTTAATGCTGACATTTATTAATAAATATCATTTGGTGGGAAAATTTTTACAGTTGTTTAAGATTTTATTTGATATGTGCAGTGTTTATGAACACATTTTAATGAGAGGGTACTTGGCTAGAGGTCAGATGTCTGAAGGGGTACACATCTGAACAAAGTTTGGGAAACACTGCACTAAACCATGCCATACCACTTTATTTATAAAGCACTTTAAACAGTGACAGGGCACACCAAAGTGCTGTACAGGGACAGACAGACAAGCAGACAGCAACATATTACATAACAGGAAACCAAATGTAGAAACAAAAAACAATAGTGGATAACAACAACAGCAATATGACCAACACAGTGTGATGCACACAGGCTCAGCACAGATCACACAGTGCAGAAAGCCACGGAATAATAGTGTGTTTTTAAGTGAGATTAAACTACTGTGAGGGAGGGGGCCTGTCTGACAAGCAGAGGTAACTTCCGCAGTCTTGGGCCTGTGACAGAGAAGGCCCTGTCACCTCTGTGCTTGAGACAAGTTACTGGAACTGTGAGGAGCAACTGGTCTGCTGGTCTGAGAAAACGTGTTGGGACATACGGATGGAGCGGATCAGTAAGACAGGAGGGGACAGAGCTGTTTAGTGGTTTATAGACATACAAGAACATTTTGAATTGGATTCAAAGGTGAACCAGTAGCCAGTGCAGGGAGGCCAAAACGTGTCTGATGTGCTCGCTTATGCTTGTGCTGTTTAAAAATTGGGCTGCCACATTTTGGACCAGTTGAAGTCTAGCTATGGAGGTCTGACTGATACCAAAAAGGAACAAGTTGCAATAGTCGAGCATGGATGTAATGAATGCATGAATAACTACACAATTATATTTGTCCATTAAACCCAATGAATTCAATACTTAGACTACAAGCATATCTTAAAGACATAAAAACCTGGATGACCCTTAATTTTCTCCTTTTGAATACAGACAAGACTGAGGTTTTGGTTTTTGGACCTGAGCATCTAAGGAATGAATTTTTCAGTCTTTCTCCCTCCTTAGATGTCATTAATCTGGCCTCCAGTTATAATGTTAATAATCTTGGTGTTATTTTTGATCAGAACATGTATTTTATCCTCCACATTAAAAACGTTACTAGAACTGCCTTCTTCCACCTGCATAATATCACTTAAATTAAAAACATCTTATCTAAAAATTATGCAGAAAACTGGTTAATGCATTTGTCACATGTACACTGGACTATTGCAATGGTTTATTATCTGGGTGTCCAAATACTTATTTAAAACATCTTCAGTTGATCCATAATGCTGCTGCCAGAGTCTTAACTGGAGTTAGTAGGAGAGATCATAACTCTCCAGTTTTAGTTTCTCTCCACTGGCTCCATGTCAAATCCAGAATATAATTCAATAAAACAATCAGCAGTACATGTATGCAGCACGATGTACCAATACATAATACAAATATTTAAAAGCAAACAAAAACTGCTTCATACAAAAAAACAAATAAAATCAATTACATTAAAATTAGTTAAAAAATAAACTAAAATGAGATACACACAACATATCAGGTGGTGCCAAATGTCAAGTAGCAGAGATGGGTTTGAAGAAGTGACTTAAAAACAGGAAGGGAGGACACCTGTCTGATGCTCAATGGCAGGTCGTTCCACATTTTGGGAGCAGCAGATGTCCACTCATCCTGAGCCTGGTTCTGCTGGAGGTTTCTTCTTGTTAAAAGGGAGTTTTTTCCTCTGTCACCTTTGTGCTTGCTCAGGATGGGAGACTGTGATGAAGTGAAGATTCAACACAATCTGTTGCCTTATTAGATAAATAGCTTTTACTGATTACCTGTTGTGCAGCACAATGGCGCAACTGGTGGTACTGCTGCCTCTCAGCGAGAAGGTTGCCGGTTCTAAGCCCTGTCCGGGGGCCCTTCTAAGTGGAGTTTGCATGTGCTCTCCATGCATGCGTGGGTTTCCTCTGGGTACTCCGGTTTCCTCCCACAGACCAAAAACATGCATGTTAGGCTGATTGGTAACTCTAAATTGTCCCTAAGAGAGAGAGAGTGAATGGTTGTTTGTCTCGTTTGTCTCTATGTGTCCCTGTGATGGACTGGAGACATGTCTCCCCGGCCCCTCGCACAGTGATTGCTGGATATGGGCACCGGCGACCCCTGTGACTCAACATGGAAGAAGCGGGTAAAAGTTGATGGATGGATGGATGGATGGATTTGTTGAAATAGAAAATCAATTGTGGAACAAAACACGTGCCAAAAAACATACTAAAGAAAAATGCATTGCAATAATGGGAACCCTTTAGAAACATTCACATAATTAATATCAATAGTAAGAAGTATGCTGTGATACAAGATTCATGCTCAGATTTTACAGGATTTTTGCAACTCTTGAGGCCATTTGACACCCATCAATGTGTACAAGGGACAACTTGTGACTTCAAGACTGTGCAGCACTTCCTTTTTGCCCATTGTTTGCACTCACTACTTGCTCCACCATAGTGCTCTATTATCAGAGTCAGAGTCAGAGTCTTTATTGTCATTTGCACCGCATGTGGTACATGTGATGAAAACGAGATTATGTACACAGGGTCCCAGTTACATCCAACAACAAATGCAAGAGAAAAACAGTAATAACATCTAGAATTAACTAAGAAAAACATCAACTAGTAATACACTAAGCCCTAATGTAGTGGAAAAACATCATTATAAACAGCAGCACGAACATGAGTCTGTATGAGCAGATGGTCACAGATGAACACAGCAACAAGAAAACAGATCAGCATCAGCATGATGTGATATTTTGCAGTGTTTATTTTTATTTTATTTTTATTTATTCATGAGTCTAACAGCCTCAGGGTAGAAGCTGTTCCTCAGTCTAGTGGTTCTACATTTGATGCTCCTCAACCTCCGTCCTGAGGGGAGTGGGGCAAAGAGTGAGTGTGCTGGGTGAGTGAGGTCTTTCATGATGCAGGTGGCTCTTTTCCTGCATCTGGAGGTGTAAATGTCTGTGATGGTGGGGAGACTGACTCCAACAGACTTCTGTGCAGCCTTCACCACTCTCTGTAGAGCTTTCCTCTCTGCAACTGTGCAGCCTCCATGCCACACGTTGATGCTGGAGCACAGGACGCTCTCCACTGCACACCTGTAGAACGAGGTGAGAACTGGGCTGCTCAGACCAGCACGTCTCAGCCGTCTGAGGAAGTAGAGTCTTTGATGACCTTTCTTGATCAGGCTGGTGGTGTTGTTGCTCCAGCTGAGGTTATCATTCAAGTGTACACCCAAGTATTTGTAGCTGGAGACCACTTCCACTGCAGATCCACCTATGTTCAGTGGGGCATGGGTGTGTTTGTTCCTTCTGAAGTAATAATAATAATAATAATAAATTCAATTTATACCGCACTTTTCATTAATAAAAATCTCAAAGTGCTACAACAATAAAACAAGTGATAAAATCAAATAAAATCAATAATGGTATCAACTAAGATTAAAGACAGAATCATGTGGAGGCAGAATAGGCCTGCTTAAAAAATAAATAAATAAATAAATAAAACAAGTGATAAAATCAAGTAAAATCAATAATACTATCAACCAAGATCAAAGATAAAATCATGCGGAGGCAGAATAGGCTTGCTTAAAAAGAAAAGTCTTTAAACCGCTTTTAAAGTCAACCAGTGACTGTGGAGCTCTCAGGCAGTCAGGGAGGGAGTTCCATAGGCGGGGGGCAGCCACACAGAATGCCCTGTCTCCCATGGTCCTTAATTTGGTTCGTGGAATGTGAAGTAGATTACTGTTCTGTGATCGTAGAGACCGGGTGGATGAATATGGTGCAAGAATGTCCTTTAGATAATCAGGTGAAGTTCCGTGTAAGCATTGGTGAGTAATGAGAGCAGTTTTGTATTTAATTCTGTAGGTGACAGGAAGCCAATGGAGGTTATGAAGAATGGGTGTAATATGTTCAAATTTACGAACTCTCAACAAAATCCTTGCTGCACTGTTTTGAATATATTGAAGTTTCTGAAGATTTTTGCCAGGGATTCCAATAAACAGGGAGTTGCAGTAGTCGAGCCTGGAGGAGACAAAGGCATGGACGAGTTTCTCAGCATCGGGAAAAGTCAGAGATGGGCGAAGTCTGGAGATGTTTCGAAGATGGAAGAAGCAGGTTTTAAACAGATGCTTAATGTGATTTTCAAATGTAAGATGAGAGTCCATTTTTATTCCAAGATTTGTAACAGAGGTGGAGAGGGGGATGTCTTGACCAGAGAAGGAGATTGTTGTTAAAGTTGATGTTTGTATCTGGTGAGGGGTGCCAATCATTATGGCCTCAGTCTTGGAGCAGTTTAATTGAAGAAAGTTCTGATTCATCCATGCCCTTATTTCCTCCAGGCAGGTAGAGAGGGCAGTGAGTGAAGATGGAGATGGGGATGATGAGGATGATCCAGTCCTGATGTAAAGCTGTGTGTCGTCGGCATAGCAGTGAAAAGAAATGTTGAACTGATTAATAATTTGACCTAAAGGCAGCATGTAAAGGGAAAACAGCAGGGGCCCCAGAACTGACCCTTGAGGGACACCACAGGAGACACCGACTGTCTGGGAAGTGGCATTGCCAAGACTAACGCATTCCAGCCTATCGGAGAGGAAAGATTTGAACCAGTCCAGGACAGTGTCACAGAGACCGACCTCCACATGAAGACGGTGGAGGAGGATATTATGGTCCACAGTGTCGAAGGCTGCAGTGAGGTCAAGGAGGACAAGGACGGAGGGAGAGCCAGTGTCAGCAGCCATGAGGATATCATTTGTAACTCTCTTCTGAAGTCCACAATCATCTCCTTTGTCTTCTTTACATTCATGTGAAGATTATTCTCTTTGCACCAGGGGCCTCATGTATCAACGGTGCGTACGCACAAAAACCGTGCGTACGTCACTATCCACTCAAAACTCCGTATGTATCAAAACAGAACTGAACGTGGAAATGTGCGCATTCCCACGCCAGCTCCAGGGCTGGCGTACGCACGTTTCTGTGGTTTTGGTTCCATTGGCGACACCTAGAGGTGATTCTGAGAAACTGTTCATGATGGGAGAATAATTATTATTCCCACCAAACACACATGATTAACAATTATTACATCCACATGGACGCAATTAGAATATAACCTGCAAAAAATATAAAAAACAGAAAGACTGAATAGTTCTGCACAGCTTAAATTCTTGTTTTTTGTTCATTTTTAGCTGTTTTAGCAGTTGAAGAACGTGATGCATGATGGGACAAGACGACATTCCTCTGTTGCAGGGTATATTTAAATGAAAACAACGTTTTTCTTTTTTTTAATTCATTCCAGAACACAAGAAAACTATTTTAGAAAAAACCACAAGAAATCCTGTTTTTCCTTCATTTCATGTATTGTTTCATTTCATGTTGTTCTTTCTAAATAGTTTTCTTGTGTTCTTTAAATCTGGAATGAATTTAAAAAAGAAATGTTGTACCATGCGGGAATCGAACTCATGAGCTTTGGGACGAAAGGCGAACACGCTACCCAGTGACCTATCTAGGCATGTTAAAATAGCTTGGTCAACTTCTCATTTAAAAGTGGACGGTTTGTTGTGCGCTGAGCGTGCCAAACAAAACCTTTTTCTGTGCCTCTCTACGTCACTCAGAAGTGTCTCCAGTTCACAGTCCGTGAAGTTCCTCTTTTTTCCACGTTTCGACATGATTTGCAATAGAGCAAAGACGACATTCCTAACGTGCAGGGCATATTTAAATGAATTTGCATATTTATATGGAGGCGTGTCAAAGGCGGAGTCGGCCACTCTCTCATGTGCGCTCAATTCCACGTTGATTGTGATGTACAAAAGCAATGTGCGTGGATTCCGGCGTACGCACAGTTTGATACATCTGGATTTTTTTGTGCGTACGCAGTTTTCTGGATTTGACCGTACGTCACTTTTCAGTAAGAAATCCACGCAAGTCTTTGTACATGAGGCCCCAGCTCTCCAGGTGTTCCACCTCCTGCCTGTAGCTGGACTCATCATTGTTTGTGATGCATCCCACCACCGCTGTATCATCTGCAAACTTAACAATATGACAGCCTGGATGTGTGGCTGTACAATCATATGTGAGCAGAGTGAACAGAAGAGGGCTCAGCACACATCCTTGAGGAGAGCCAGTGCTGAGGGTTATGGTGGAGGAGGAGAAGTTGTGGATCTTCACGGACTGTGGTCTGTCTGTTAAGAAGTCTAGTACCCAGTTACAAATGGAGGGGCTTAGTCCAAGTGTAGATAGTTTGTCTATCAGAGTTTGGGGGATCATGGTGTTGAAGGCAGATGTGAAGTCCACAAAGAGCAGACGCACGTATGAGTCCTTCTGATCCAGGTGGGTGAGAGCAGTGTGGACCACGGAAGAGATGGCGTCCTCTGTTGATCGGTTCTCGCGGTATGCATATTGATGAGGGTCCTCGTTGATGTTGACGGTTGTCTTGATGTGGGACATGACCAGTTTCTCAAAACATTTAGCGACTATCGGGGTGAGGGCCACCGGTCTATAGTCATTCAGACCAGTCACTGTGGAGCTCTTTGGGACTGGGATGATGGTCGCGGTCTTCAGGCAGGTGGGAACTGACTCCAGTGCAAGTGAGGTGGTGAAGATGTCAGCCAGCACCTCACAGAGCTGGTCCGCACATTCCTTCAGAACTTTCCCTGGGATGTTGTCTGGTCCGGTTGCTTTATGAGGATTAATCCTTCTGAGACTGCCTCTCACTTCTGCTGCGGTCACTCTGAGATGCTCTTCATCTGGTGATGAGGTGAGTCTGGTGCTAGCTGGTCTGTTTGGATCTTCAAAACGTGCATAAAACTTATTGAGGGCATCAGGCAGAGATGGGTCCCTGGGGCATTGTTTGTTCTTGCCTTTGTAATCTGTTATGCATTTAATACCCTTCCACATGCTCCGTGGGTCTTGTGAGGTGAACTGTCCCTCGATCCTCTGTGCATACATGGCCTTGGCCTTCTTAATGCCATCCTCCAGTTCTTTCCTGCTCTTTCTCAGCTCCTCTGTATCTCCGGACTTGAATGCAGTGTCCCTGGCTGCTAGCAAGGCGTGGACTTCTTTATTTAACCAGGGTTTTCGGTTCGGGTAAGATTTAACATATTTTTTTATGGATACATTTTCAGAGCATGTGCTGATGTAACCCAGGACTGAGGAAGCATAAAGTTCCAGGTCAACTGAGCTCCCATCAGTAGCTGCCTCCCTGAAGACAGACCAGTTTGTCTTCTCAAAACAGTCTTTCAGCATGGGGGTACTATCTTGAAGCCACAGTTTGATCTCTCTTTGTTCCGGCTTGGAGCGCCTGAGTGGGGGAAGCTGTCTTGGGACCAACAACAAAGCACAGTGATCGGAAGCTCCGAGCGGTGGGCGTGTCTTCGCCGTGTACGCCCCCTTCACATTAGTGTAGACTTGGTCAAGCGTTTTATTTCCTCTTGTTGCTGTGAAAACGTGCTGATTGAAGGTTGGGAGAGAGGCCTGTAGGTCCACGTGATTGACGTCACCACAAACAATGAAGAGCCCCTCAGGATATTTACACTGCAGCGAGGTGAGTAAGTCATGAATTTCTCCCTGGGCGTCATTAGCATCAGGCGCTATGTAAATAGCACTGATTAGAATCACAGAATAGTCGCGGGTGAGATAGTGCAGACGGCACCTTACTGTGATCAACTCCACGGCAGCTGAACAAAGCCTTTTGATCACAGCACAGTTCGTGCACCAATCTTTGTTCACGTAAATACAAACACCACCGCCTCGTGTTATAGTCTTGGATTTAAAAGTTTTTTTGTTCATTACACCATGTAGTCAATAACCGTGTTTCCATCTATTTGCAATTCGAATTTTGAGCGAATTTTTGAAATTTCGCAAAAATGTAAATAAAAATTAATGCGAATCAGAAGTGTTTCCATCAACTGGCTTGAAGCGCATCCACCAGGCCACGCAAAGCGGCATTAGTCAAAGTCAAAGTCAAAGTCAACTTTATTGTCAGAACTGCAATATGTACAGGACATACACAGGATTGAAATTGCATTTCTCTCTCAGTCCCTCGGTGCAACAGTAACCATTTAAACACTAAACAATTAATAAACAAGCATAAAATGAAATAATAAAAGTTTAGTACTGTCCTGAGTTTTTTGCATAGTAGTTTTTCATAGTAGTAAAAAAGTATAAAAAGTTTCACCAACACCAAAACACCAACATTTAATAAACATAATCATAAAATGAAATAGAGTGTAATACTGTCCTGAGTTTTTTCATAGTAGTTTTCCATAGTAGTATAAAAGTATAAAAAGTTTCACCAACACCAAAAATGAAATAGAGTGTAATACTGTCCCGAAGTATAAAGTATAAAAAGTATATCTATAAAATAAATGAAGGTTCTGGCATTTGACATTTGTAAAGAGTGACAAAGCAGCATATGGGGTTAATGTACACAGTATATGTATGAGGTAGTTGATATTGGTATAGAAACAAAGTGGCATTATGCAATAAGGCTAGTAAAAAGAATATATACTGTATATCAGCAGTAGTGTAGATATAAAAAGTCTAGATGTAAACAGTAGTAATAAATGTAAACAGTAGTAATAAATGTAAACAGTAGTAATAAATGTCAACAGTAAATGTAAACAGTAGTAATAAATGTAAACAGTAGTAATAAATGTCAACAGTAAATGTAAACAGTAGTATGACTATAGGCAGTAATGTAATACAAACATTAGTGCAAATATGAGAAGTAGTGCAAACTGAATGAGCACATGACCGTGAGTTGAGTGAATGACCCGTATTGATGACACAGAGTCCATGCTAAAAACTTTGTGTTGTGTGGTAATGTGTGAAAGTTTTTTGTGATTAAGGCAGTACAAGTGGGAGGGAGGGCAGAGCTGGCAGAGTGTTAAGCATCCTGACTGCCATTACGTCAGACGTCAGCATCATTACGTCAGACGTCAGCGTTACGCATGTCTATAGTAAACAGGAAGTAGCGGTTGAAAACAGGACCCGACCACACATCTTGGCAAATTGGAAAGAATATTTCAGGTATGTGTTGCTATCGGGCAAGTTGTATTTATTCTGTCATGCAAACCAGTCAAAGTCAAAAGTCAAAGTCAACTTTATTGTCAGAACTGCAATATGTACAGGACATACACAGGACCGAAATTGCGTTTCTCTCAGTCCCTCAGTGCAACAGTGTAGTGGACCTACCCAGGGTCAAACTAAGGTTTTTGAACTGTCCAGTGATGACCTTCACTGATACTCTCAGAAAAAAGACATTAACACTATTTTATTACATTATTTTGAATCAAAACACAATAAGTCATAAGAGACTCTCTTATTCCTCTATTTTTGTGTTAATGAATAACCTTGTGTTACTTGTATAAGCATTATTGAATTCAATGTTTGTTAAGTCAAAGACTGTTTAATTCAAACTGTTTAATTCAAGTTGGAAATCCAATGTTATTTCAAAATAATGATCACTTCTTCATATGATGAATCAAACGTTGAAAGTGAATTAATGTCAGACTGAACTCCTCAGTTTTGTTAGAAGTTAGAACACAGTTTTAATCAGTTGTTTTATGAAGCTGGCTCCAGTCTAATCTGTTTCTCTGTCTTCATTCTAAACAACTTCTTCTCTGTTCTAAAAACTGATCTTCTCCTATCCGAGTGACCTTCATCCACTGGTTTGTTTGGACCAATCAGAGAAGAACAACAAGTCACTGATCACAGATCCTTCCTTAAAGTTCTAAGCTTTTGCTGGAACTGACGGAGTTTGCTGAGGTCCTCAACCCATGATGAGGTTCCCCAAAGAACTGATGATCGTCTGGTCAACACGCTAATGACCACGTCATTCAGTTAAAGGCTTATAACATGCCAAGTTATAAGTCATCTTCAACAGCTGAAAAAGCTCTTTTATTGACATTCCTTTAAGGAACGTCTTATCTTGAAAACAACACCAGGAGCTGCCGTTACTTTCGGTTCGAGTCAAGGCGCACGTCTGGAGACGCTGAGAATGGTAAACGAACTGACCAAACTGGACCGAGGGAGACTGACCATCTTCACGAGGTAAAAAGTCGTCAAATGCTTTGCCAAGGGTACCAACGTGTAGCTTTAATCGGCCGGAGAACTGCCATGTTTCTGGTTAAAACACATCAAGATAACTCCCTGACTCTTAATTTCTTTTCCTCCATTTCCTTCCTCCTAAACCTTTATCTTCCTAAGCCAGAAACTAAGTTAATGTACCTGCAGAAATGAGTAAAATATCATCTTTCACTTGTTCTGTTGTTCCTATATTTCATCTGTGCTGAAGTTAATTATAGGAAAAATAATCAACCAATCATGTACAAATGTGTGATGTAATTTACAATTATGTTAAATAAATGGTCCAGTCCTGCTGTGCCAACATAAGTTTAACGTTTCCTGTGAATTACATCTGGTCAAAGTATAGAATTATTGGTATTAAGCTGAAAAAGAGAGAACTCGTTTAATTAATGATGTATTTTTGTGTCAGTCTAAACCCTGCCAATTTATACATCTAAAATATAGGTAAGTCATTAAACTGACCTCATCCTATATTACTACATTGGTGGCCCGTGAACAGGTCTCTGAAAAGTTTAATATTTAATATTTCTGTACTTTGAATGTTGGCATAATTTTGTCCAAGTTTTTAGACTCTGAAAACGATAGTTTTTTGGCTGGGAAAGTGTGTCATGGCTGCAGGAAACTGCTGGTTAATGTCACTTGTAGCTGAGGAATTGTCTTTACTCAACTTGTAAACGTTTGTTGAAGTTTTTGGGTTAAAATTTGATGTTGCTGTGTGGTTCTGCTGGTTCTGAGTCGTTTGGACTCTTTGCTGACGTGTCACAGATAAAAGCGCATCTACGTTTGACCGCCGTGTCAAAACTGTGCCTATAAGAGCTTCATGGTTCATCTGAAAATTGCTGTCGAGTGGTATCGTTACATTTTAAGCAGGAATAATAGCATTTTGTGTCTGAAGCTGTCGGATCTGGTTCTGACCCGGTCCAGTTGTTAGCTCTGACGTGTTGCTGCAGATACGGTAATAAGTCCTTCTTGGCGACATTTATCTTGCTATTTTTACTGGGCGCAGCTTGGTAAAACTGTTCTGATGTGAAACGATTCGTTCACTGAATTTTTGTGGTGAATTTTAGCGTTCTATGAGTTGAAAAAGAGTCTAGGTTTGATAAGCTATATGCTGACGCTACATTCATAACATCTGTTGTCATGCTGTGGTTGGTTCAAGGTGATCACGTGATACGCAGTTGATCGTCAAATTTCTGTTTTGTTCACACAATTCTGACAGATTATCTGGCTTCTTTCGTTTCTAGGCATAAAATATCGTCAGAAACTGTTTAACCGCGGTGTTTTGAGATATTTAAAGGGGTTTTAGAGCGTTTAGACGTCGGTAGAACTCAAACGTCCGACTGCACGCACGTCCCTAAATGCAACACGAATGACACGTCAACGGAAGTGACGTGACCCAGATAGAGAAAAAAAGGAAAAAGATCGTTTCTTTTTATATATCTAAAAGTTCACAGAACTTGTTCTAAACATTTTAAACGAATCCATTCGTTTCTTAAATGAACGTTTGTTTAGGCGATTGTCACATCCAGGCTAAAACTCATCCCAAAAGTTGACGTTTATCCGATTTAGTTTAACGCTACGGCTAAATGCTAAAAGGTAGTCAACGCGGCCTTAGAGCCAACAGCGCCTCTATAGCGGCCAGAATGAGTAATTACAGTCACATTGTGGTAATTTAAGCTTTGAAAACCTGCAATCTGCTGGTTAAAAGAATGAGAACAAGAAACATTTACACAGAATAGATGCTAAACCCTCTGCATTTATTTTAAAACATCTGTAATGTTATGTTGAGCATACAAAAACTCCAGTTTATTTTAAATAAAAAAATATTTAAAATAACAAACAAGAAATCCTATTTTCACTCCTGATAACTGTCAAAATACAGCAAAACAGTTTAGCCAAACTGCAATACATCTTTTTAAGGCATGATGGAGCAGCTTCCTGGGAACATTTTAGTGTGAATATTGCATTTATTTCAAATCTTTTAAAAAGTGTTTGAGTAAGTAAAACGAAAATCATGCTTGTGTTAGTTAGTAACTGTTGTTAAAAAATAAGTTATATTTAAAGTTAACACTGCTTGCATTTAACTTTTACAGTTCATTAAGGGTAAGTCCTGAAAGAAGGTACCTATGAATAGAAATACTTATTACACGGTGAAACACTTATACCACACAGCTGGTTAGTTTGATTGACTCAGTGCTACATTAAAAGTGAAGATTTATTTGCACACATTAAAATACGAACTGTCTTATTGATTTCACAAAAATCAAAACAAAGATGGAAGTTCAAGAAGGTGCGCGTCCAAGGCTCATACAGTATGTGCCTCTAGTAGACTCATACATCACAGGGTCCGAAGAGGGACCCCGAAGCCGAGGACCTGCTCCCCCTGCACCTCGCACAGAGAGAAAATCTCTCTCATTGTGTGGTGACTACTTAGCTGCCCGAAATGTCTTGCAGGAAAAAGATGAACATCCTTTGCATTTCTTTGACAGGATTTTCAAGGCGTATGCAGGCGACATAATGGAACCGGGACTTGAAGAGCAGACGCTTTTCAAATCTGTTTTCAGAAATAATCTAATCTCTGATATTAGATTCAAGTTGCCATTACACCTGGTGTCAATTAGAAGTAACATCTTTGGATGAAATTATACAGGGTGCTATAACTGCTTTTGAGGCTCACATGCAAAGCAAAACACCCTCTGAGGTGTGCCCAGGTCAAAAGGTCGTATCCCAGTCGCAAAAAATAGGCGAGGTTCTCTCTCCTATAGAAAGCGAGAATAGACACCGTCGTCTCAAAGGTCCTCTGACCTCGGGAGAGGTAGAGAACATACGTCGGTTGTTGGAAAGGTTGGATAATGCAAGCAAGAATAAACAAGATTTTCTAACTGACAAACAACGAAAGGTTGGTGCCAGCTGGAACAGTGACTCACAATGGTTTAAAGGGAGCCCCGCTCCTAAAGCACCTCAGATTGAAGAATCTGAGACAAGCAACGAACCACAAAAGGTAGGTGTTCACTCTCTAAGAGACCCACAACGGTTCAGATCAAACCAGATGGGTGAAAACCGAGGTCAATCGGTGGGTGGACTTCAAAAGAAATTGAAGGATGAGGACCTATACTCATGT
>JBBPBX010054373.1:0-16016 GCA_038048925.1 Garcialebias charrua | reverse complement strand
CTGGTTTAGTAGTTCACTACAGACCCTGGTCCCAGTTCAGGCGAAGAGGAAATCCAAACCAAGATGGTGATGCAATCAGCTGTCTGCAGGTCCAGGTTTAACTTCAATGAGCAATGTAATCCAGAGGAACTCTTCTGGCAGTCCATAAACACTCCAGTTCTGACCAATCTTCACCTCCAGGCCGGAATGATGAAGATGCAGTCTCCCCAGCAAGCTGAACAAGCTACACTAGGTTTACTGTGCAGCATTCACTGAACTAGTGAATGCTAAATGTTTAATGTTAAACTGCCTCAAAGTGCAAAAACACAGAACTGTAGGACACACTTCAAGCTGAAATTGTCCCTTGTAGTCCCAAAAACCATCAAACAGGTCTCCACTGACAATCACTGTGTTAGCAACCAGGAAACTTATTTAATTACTCCAAGCTGGAGCACACCTGTTGCCTCTGGTGTGCTTGGCTTCATCAAGCTCAAATCCTGACTGCTCACACTTCCTTTTACAACATAATATTACAACATAAATATTACAACATAAATAAATGAAATACAATTGTAGATATATTTACAACATATTTAACTTAGGAGTTTTTAGACCTAAATTGATTGTCTGGGTTACATATATTAGTAATAAAAATTATAAATAGGCTATATATGATGTGTTGGTGGCTGATACTTTGTATTTGTCAGACTAGATTCTGTCGGAGATAAATAAATAAAAAACCTGTACAGTAGTCTACACCCCACACTCTAGACCAGGTTTATTTATTTAGTGGAGGTTTTATATTTATTTATTTATCACCAGGAGCTGTCGATTAAAATGAGCTATAACCGTGACACGATAGTGTGGACTCGTTTCAGAACTCAGATGCGCCTCACGGTCGGATCCCGACACAGGGGGAACAGATTCTCATCTCAGGGGGGAACAGAGCATTTAAACACAACTACAACACAAACTAAACGTTGATCAGCAACAGATGAAAACGCCACGACCTTGTGGGGCCACACCGACCGAAGCAACGCTGCAGGTCGCAAACACAGCACATGAAGAAACACGTCATATACTCAAAAGATAAATTATGGAATGAAAGGTGTAAAATGGTACTCACCTCCAAACGGATTGTACCCTGATGGTGTAAGGTGTAAGGGTGGGTAAACATCAGTTTGAAGAGCTATTCTTGGAACAGCTTCACTCATCAATGCTAATGCTATGCTGCTAATTGCTAATCCAACCCCTGAACTCTGGAGGGGGAGTGACCTGGGAGTGACCTTCTCGGGGGAGTGGCTCCACTTTTATACTGAGGCAGCAGAGGCTGTGACGACATCGTGCGAAAATTAATGACTGTGCGAAACGTAAACTAATGAGAAAATCAGGGTGCAATACCACAGTTCAACCCATAGGACTAGGAATACTCGTTTTTAGACCAAATATTGCCGATTTTAACTAATACGAACAATTTCATGAAAATTAACACAGAAATACTGCTCTGAAACATTTTAAACACATTCTAGGGAGTTTATCAGCTAATAAAAGTTAATTTTGGGATTAGTTGCTCTTTAATTTCTCAGTCTCCCGAGAAACTTTCTCGGGATCCTGACTTAGTTTCTCAGGATCCTGAGAAACTAAATGTTTGCTTGCATGTAGCATCTAACAGTTTGGTGAAAATCAACATTTTAGAATTAGTTTTTAGTCGGGATGGGATAACCGCTTTAATCGCGTTCTTTTAAGAGACAAATCGATGTGGTTAGACAGTTTAGATGGCTTTTATTCAGTTTTCTAAACTTCAGAGAAATCTCCGTTTTTCTTGTGGGTTCAAATTGTACTTCGACCCAATGCAGCTACTGGAAATGACGACAAAAGTGGGCTGGTCGCAACTTATGCGTCACCACTTTCGGCGAATCAGCGCTCACCTTACAGATACGAGTGTGTAACTGACAAATCACAGCTCTCGTTTCATCCAGCTTCTTGTTTCATCCAATCACAGCTCATAAACAGACGTGATTGACACGTAGCTTTAACGGTAGCTTAGCACAGCAGAACACAACTTTACGGACTCTTTACAGCTCATAAACTCTCCACAACCATAGCAAAAATTTCTGGAATATAGCGGCACCACACAACACAGGTCAACTGAGCTTCCTCAATAAGAACAGCAATTTTAAATGGTTGAAACACAACGGACATCGATCAGAACCGAGTCCAAACTAACTTGGTTACAACCTAGAACCCTCAGAACCAACAATCTGACGGCAGTTTCAAACAAAATATGCGTTCTATATTCTGCTTGTAATGTAAAAACCACACTCAGCAATCTTGCTAATGTAAGAAATAGCTTTTTAAGGCACAATGACACGCAGTCATTTGCGAAATTGCACAGCAAAGTGACAATCCATTTAACCAAAAGCATAAACTGGGATCCCGACTTAGTTTCTCAGGATCCCGACTTAGTTTCTCAGGATTTTTTTTTCTTTTCTCCCCATGTCCCTTTAGGGGCTCTGTACATGCTCAATAATCCAGGTATAAAAATCTAAAAAAGCTAAGTCTGGTCCTCTGGACATTCAAAAAACAAAACAAAACAAAGCAAAAAAAAACCTTGAGAAATGTTTCGTCTGGTTGATCCACTGTGAGAGGGTGCTATTTATAAGACTGCACTGAATACAGCATCTCAGACTGAGGAAGTTTTTCGGACGAAAGACGAAACGTTTCTACAGTTTTTTTGCTTTATTTTGTTTTGTTTTTTGAATGTCCAGAGGATCAGACTTTGCTTTTTTAGACCTGAATGAATCTCTTCAAACAGCTTATTTCTTTTTAGATGTTCATGCAACTGACCTGTAACTATTTTCTCCAGAATTTTTTCGATGGAAGTTAGATTAGATAGAGGCCTATAATTGAGTAGGATTTCTGAATCAAGGTCAGCTTTTTTAAGTAAAGGTTTAATTACAGTATCCTTATAGTGATGTGGTATGTAACCATTAATTAAAGACAAATTAAGCAGATCCAAAATGTGGACATCAATTAGGGGAAATGCCTCTTTAAACAGTCTGGTTGGGATGGGATCTAGCAGACATGTGGATGGTTTTGATGAAGCTATTATTTTTGACAATTCAGAGAGCTCAACAGGTCAAAAACAGTCCAAACATAAATCAGGTTCTAGTAACATTTCTAAAGCTGCATCACCCCAAAGGGAATCATAGGTAGGAAGGATGGTTTGAATTGTCTTTCTAAATGAAATAATTTTATTTATAAAAAATCTCATGAAGTCATCACTTCTTATAGTTGTAGGGATACATGGTTCAACAGAGATAGGACTTTTAATTAGTCTAGCAATAGTACTAAACAGAAACCTGAAAGTTATGCACCATAACTCATGTTCCTTGAAGGAAGGGAATGAGGTGCAACATACATGCTATGGGAATTGCGACCCCACGCCATTACTTGAAGGAATGCATTCACACCTTTTACGGCAGGGGGCGTCACCCCGCACCAGAGGTACTGCCTTTTAGGTACTTAAGCGACTGACGCCCCTCCAACTTTCTCCAAAATTGCACTTCACCGAGCTTTCAGCATTGAAAAGGGCCAGCTATGTTGCACCTCGTTCCCTTCCTTCAGGGAACATGAGTTATGGTGCATAACTTTCAGTTCCCTTTCAGTGTGGTCTCTCGGTGCAACATACTTGCTATGGGAACGTAATTCATTCACGCCCTTGAAATGCTCAGTAAAATGCCTGCTAGTGTGAACGTCTGCCTTTGACCAGTAGGCATCTCAAAGCTACTTTCTATTGTGTATTAGAAAGAACAGCCTGAGTGACATCACATGCAGTAACATCCAAACTGTAGTACTTTGCAAAAGTGTTTAATGAGCTCCAGTTCGCAGCAGCGCAAATGTCTGCAACTGGCACGCCCTTGAACAATGACCACGAAGTGGCCAAGCCCCTAGTTGAGTGAGCGTGCACTCCAGGGGGCACTTGTTGACCTTTGCTACTGTACGCCCTTTTAATGGCCTCCGTCACCCAATGTGAGAGGCGCTGTCTTGATAGGGCCTTTCCTGTAGCAGGTGCGGCAAAGCAGACAAACAGTTGGTTTGTTTCCCTCCATTCAGCTGTTCTCTGTATGTAAGTGCGTAAAGCTCTCACAGGGCAGAGAGCCTTTAGTCTCTCCTGTTCATGAGTAAGCACAGGGGCAGGTGGGAAGGAGGAGAGGTCAAAGTCTAGACTCCTATGGTTGAAGGTCAAGACCTTGGGAGTATAAGTGGGATTAGGCCTCAGGGTGACCTTTGACCAATCATGGGCGAATATGGTACATAACGGATGTACAGATAGAGCGTGGAAGTCACCCACGCGTTTCGCCAAGCAAAGAGCCAGGAGAAGAGCAGTTTTATAAGATAGAAGATCTATCTTAATCTCGCTCAGAGGCTCAAATGGCAGTTCGCAAAGAGCCCCCAAGACCAGGCTAAGAACCCAACCAGGAGTCAAGGTCCTGCTGGGTGGCTTGGTTCGAAGCACATCTTTCATATATCTCATTATGATTGGATGTGCTCCAGGAGTCCTGTGTCCCCAGCCCTCGTGACAAGCAGAGATAGCTGCAAGGAACACTTTAATAGTTGAATAAGAATGACCCTTTTCCAGTAAATCCTGAAGTAAAGTTAGGAGTTGAGCCAAGTCGCAAGCATAAGAAATTATATTTCTTTCTGAGCACCAGGCTTAGAAAATGCGCCACTTCTGTGCGTATAGAGTAGGGGTGTAACGGTACGCTAAAATCACATTTCGGTTTGGTTCAACTACAAGGAGGGCTCGGATCGGTTTATTTTCGGTTTATTTTCGGTACAAAAAAAAAAAAAGACAAAATAAAGACTTACAAAATGTTTATTTTGAAAATGTGCCAAAAATATGTTTGTATTGTATTGTAGTAATAAATAAAAGTGACCCATTTGGATGATATTTTAAATAAACAGCACTCTACAATAAATAAACTATATTAACAATAATAAAAATCTTAATAAATACAATAACAGTCAGAACCAGAACAATAAGCAGCAACAGACTGTTTACAATCTAACTAATCAAGTTTTTGTCCAGTAGCAGCAGTGTGGCTGTATTTGTCCTCATTACTCACAACCAGAGTTCAGTTCAGTCATCACACACTTCTTAGCTGCAGCAGGTGATCTCTGGTGGATTTCCCTGAAGTGGAAGAGACATGCTACCTCTGTAACTGGAAATAAAAAAAACAGAGGTAAAAAAAAAGTTAATAAGATTATGATTTTAAATAATAATAAATTATAAATAATAATTATAATAAAAGAACAATACCTTATTGGAATCCCTGGCAAAAATCTTCAGAAGCTTCAATATATTCAAAACAGTGCAGCAAGGATTTTATTGAGAGCTCGTAAATTTGAACATATTACACCCATTCTCCATAACCTCCATTGGCTTCCTGTCACCTACAGAATTCAGTACAAAACTGCTCTCATTACACATCAATGCTTACACGGAACTTCACCTGACTATCTAAAGGACATTCTTGCACCATATTCATCCATCCGGTCTCTACGGTCACAGAATTGTAATCTACTTCACATTCCACAAACCAAAACTCATACAGTTTGTGTTATTGCTCTGGACCGCTCTGTTTACCTGATAAAAGTTGTTTAAATGCAGCTGCTTTTAGCGGTGTTTCTGTAACAGCTGATGTTTCTGTTCACATTCCGATGACGTAGTTTCCAGCGCGCGCAGAGAGCTGCGTCACGCAGCTGCTGCAGAGTCTTCATGAAACAAAGTCCACACAAGCTGCGTGTGCGCTTGTCTTTTAACAAGAAAGCCATAATGTTCACAAACAGGAGACAGGAGCGAGTAGCTAATGGCTAATAATGCTGCGCGTGCTTCGCGATAATAGCTCTGTGTTGAAACGCGCCCAGGAAATTTTGTTCCGCGACGCGTATATTAACGTTCAATGAGTGAAAAAATAACCGAAACGGTACGTAGGTGGACCGAACCGAACGTGCTGTACCGAAACGGTTCGGTACACCCATTACAACCGTTACATGCCTAGTATAGAGACTGTGTTGACCCGGCACGGGCATTCTGTATGGTTTTCACCACATTCTCTGGTAGGCCCGAAGCCATCAGCCTGTCCATTTCAGCTAACAGGCTGGAATTAATTCCAGTTCCTTGCCTAAGCGGCTGGACTGCAACTTCCTGTGTGAGCCTTTGAGGGTCAACCAGATTGGGAAGGGGGCCTCCACGTTGATGTGTTAACAAACTGCACTGATCGAGTCTTGTCAAAGACAGATTAAGTCTATTAATTCTATTAGATTGAGTTGGAGCAGGAAACTTATTATTTCCCTCCAAAATAGGATTTAATGGATTGAGGGGCTGCTGTTTTTGTAAACGAGCAGACCTCCTAACTCCAATTGGTGTCTCACCCGGTGGGATAATGTTGTGTTGGAGCAAGTCTGATGCAGCTTTGTGAGGAAAGTCACGTGTTGCTCTTTCACCGCTCGAGCGTTGCATGTCCTTCATGAATAATAAAGGGGCAGCTGCAACGTGTGAACTTGGAGATGGTCCTTTGTGACCGGCAGACTTAAGATCATTTGTTGATAAGGAGCCCAGTTTCCTTTCAAAATCAGGAAGAAAAATCTGGTTCGACTCCGATCCGTTTACACACACAGTAACGTGATCACAGCCACTGTTTTGAGAGTGTGAAATTTGTGTCCGCCTTGGGGCATCCGACGTGCTCTCCTGTGGTGCGAACATGTCACGTGTTCGTCTGGTTAGTGTATTGGCCGGCCCCTTGTTCACAATGGAGCGGGGGCTGGAACATGTGCCCTTTCCCACATGTCTTTGCGAAAGGTAGAGGGACTGTTCGCAGACGCCTCTGGGTCTGTCCTCTGGAGACAGGTCCTGAGACACCCTGCTGGGGTTTATTGAATAGACTGACACCACATGAGTCGTGAGGGAGGGGGATGTACCCCCTCCCCCCCTTTTATGACGGCTGACAGGCCAGAGAAGCCCGTACTGTTGACATTATTTGTGTTGTGTTTTTTTTTGATCGTCAATAAAACTGGGATGTACTGTTTTATGAGTTTTATTCGTGCTTATGTGCAACGACATACATGATTTGATGTCACTCACAGCAGGGAGAACATGGTTTGTGCATGCAACAGATTTATCAGCCATTTGTACTTTGCTACAAATAAAGTCTGAACAAGGTGCGAACATTCCCGTTACCACGTGGGCGGAAGGTCGTATAAAATGTAAACGTGGACCTGGTTCATCAGGCACATTTTTGACGAGTGTCCCTGTTCGCCGAGGAGTCCCTATGCCTGCCCGCTTGGCGTGGGACAAACCTGTTTTTGCTCCATGCGTGCTCGGAGCGAGGTTGGCTCGGCGGGGGTCTCTGCCGAGGTTCCTCCTCGTATGCTGTCCGCTTCTGCGGTGGTGCACGCGTCGTCGAGCGGTGCCGCGGCTGTGCAGGTCTGCCTCCAGCAGGCTCTGTGGGGGAAGGGCGAAACTCAGACGGGGAATGCCCACCCCGAGAGCTTCAGCCTGCCTGCGCCTTTGGTCCAGCTTGGTCTGGATTTGCTCCAAAGTCTGACCAAATAGCCCCTCTGTCTCTATTGAGTGGTGGAGAAAAGGCACCATTTGTCTCTCCGGTAAATCCGTCAGTGTCATCCACAGGTGGTGGATTGCGATGACCACTTCCGCCATACCTTTGCCCTGAGCCACAGCAGCTGTCCCCATCATACGGAGAACAAAGTCTGTTGCTCTGCGGGCTTCATCCAGTAAGTCGGCAGCAGCTTGCTTATCCGAGGTTACCTGCAGTTGTTGGAGTTTTTTCGCAAGGTAAGCCTGCATCATCGCGGACGCATTCATGGTACGCAAGTCCTTGGGCTCTGTAGCACTTCTCGAGAAGAGACGCTGAGGCTCTACAAGCTTTGCTAGGGAGAGTCGGGTTTTTTTCCGGATGACTTGGGAGCTAGGTGGGATGCCAGTGTGTCCTCAATCTGAGGCGCGTTGGCTATTCCCACCTCATCCATGCCTTCCACATCGAGGAACTGTGAGAGAGGAAGGAGCATGGGCGCTCGTGGCTGAGGCCAGGTGCGGGTCAGTTCCGTGAGGAAGTCCGGGAACACGGGCATCCTTTGCCTCGTTGCTGCCTGCTGTTTTGAATAAAAATAGTTCCCCGCCAGCCTCGTGACCTGTTGGCGAGGTGGAGGTTCCGGCCAGGGAATGTTCAGCGCGTCTGTTGCTCTGTGGCACAGGTCGAACAGGGCAGGAATAGAGAAGTCAGTTTCAGGAAGCACAAGTACCGGGGTCCTGGAGAGGTCCTCTCTCGGATCCTTGATTTCGAGCTCTGGTTCCTCTGCTGAAAACTAACTCGAGGCTGAGATGGAGATCTCGTCTTCATTCATCATGCCTCTGGTATCAAACTCGACTGTTAGGTCCACCATGGGAGCGAGCGGGTCAGGGCTGTCGCCCCATTCGACGTGCGTGCTGTCGTGTAGAGCCATGTTTTCGAGCTCCGGGGTCGGAGTGAGGGTCTCCGTGGTGTCTGGGTCCTGTGGACCAGCTGAGCTTCCCATGGCCTTAGCCACAAGGTCCACCCGATGCCGTAGCATCGCATCCAGCATCTGACTGCAGTGTGGGCAAGAATTGGGTGCGTCCACAGCTTGTCTTGCATGAAATATACCCAAGCAGACTGGACAGGCCTCATGGGTGTCCGTTGCTGCGAGGGAAAATCCATAGCTGCTGGGACAGGTGCGCGAGGTTGGGCTCGCCGTCCCGCTGGTTTTCCTTTGAAGTTTTGTCTTTCGCTTTCCTTTCTCCGGAGGCATGTCCGAGATAAGGCGAACGAGTCCTTCCAGAATCATTTTTCTTCTTTGTTCAAGTGTCTCCTCCGTCGTGTCGCTTTCGCTGGCTAGCCCGCTAGGATGTTAGCCGGGGTAGCGGTTGTGGCGTAGTTATAACGCCGTTAAGCGAAGCAATCTGTGAAGAGAGGAGAAGAAAAAACTTTGAGGTTATAGAAATGTGCTGGACTAGCTTTCGCTAGTCCAGCAGTATGCAGGGAAAAATTCTCTGTGCGCTCTGTGCAGGGAGCGAGCTCACCTCAGGTTGAGCGATGGAGCTGCAGAGAAGTCCTGCGAAGAGAGGTAGTTCAGGTTTTTGCGAGGTGAAGGGCAAAAAAGAGAAAGTTGGAGGGGCGTCAGTCGCTTAAGTACCTAAAAGGCGGTACCTCTGGCACGGGGTGACGCCCCCTGCCGTAAAAGGCGTGAATGTATTCCTTCAGATAATCGCGCGGGGGCGCAATTCCCATAGCAAGTATGTTGCACAGAGAGACCACACTGAAAGGGAACTAGGGTTATTTTTATTCTTATCTATTAAAGATGAATAATATAAAGTTTTAGCTTTAAGGAGAGCTTTCTTATATATTAGCAGACTATCTTTCAAAGTTAAATAAAATTATTTGATGTTAGTGGAGCACAATTTTATCTCCTGGTTTCTAAATGTCTGCTTTAAAGTACGTAACTCAGAATAGAACCAAGGAGCCAGTTTCCTCTGACTGATTACTTTCTTTTTCAGTGGATCAATTTTATCAAGTGACGTTTGCAATGAAGTTGTAAAATTATCAACAAGATCATCTAAGTGTTCTTGGATGTATTACTCTGCAAGACAGAGGAAAACACTCATGGAAGAGAGTCTTTAAATGTGGTTACAGCATTTTCTGATAAACACCTGCTAAGTATTGGTAAATTGAGATGAGTTATTCATTTTTTGTTACTTATAGATAATTATTGTTTGAACTGATTGTTTTTGAAAAGGGGCAGATATAATAAGATTTTTTCTTCTTTCTGTCACCTTTATTTTATTTTTTATTTTTATTTTTATAAGATACATGTGTTTGTTATGTATTTATTTTTTATAAAATGAATAAATAAATAAAAGAGAAAAGAGAAAGATGGACTGGACCCTGGCTTGTCAATAATTTGGAGGACAAAAAAAAATCAGCCAAATTTCTAGAAAGAAGAGCAGCTCCATCCAACGTGGGATGGATGCCATCTCTTCACATCAGACCAGGTTTTCCCCCAAAAGCACTCCAGTTATCTATGTAGCCCGCGCCGATATCAGACAACTACCTGGACACCCAGCGATTGAACGACAACATACGGTTAAACATGTCATTGCTGGTCAAGTTGGGGAGGGGGACAGAGAAAACTATGAAGTCCGTCATGGTTTTAGTAAAGTCACACACTTTAGTGATCTCCGATTGGCATAACCGGGTGTCATTACCGCCAACATGAATAACAATCTTACTGTATTTAGCCTTAGACTTAGTCAGCCGTTTCAGATAAGATGCTCTGGCACCTGGGATGCATTTAACTATGGTCACTGGAGTCCCTAAAGCAACGTTTCGGAATATGGAACTGCCAATAACCAGGGTCTGCTTCTCAGCGGGTGTGTCACTGAGCCTGGAAAATCGAATTGAAACATGAACGGGTCAGTGGTGAACTGAGGGCTTGGCCTAAGCACTACACTTGCTCCATCACACAGCCAGCCTGGGGTCCCGGCTGCTCAGTGTCTGCTGGAGGACTGCTAGACCATCAGTCTAACAATTGGTCATTAGTGCCCTGATGGCCACTTGCTATTCACAGAGGGCTGAGTGATACTAGCAATAACAGCATTGTAAGAGGGGGAGAGTTGGATATGGAGGCCTCCGCTCCTTTTTAACAATGGATGGGTTATCTTAACAAATCCGGCTTCTTTTACTCCGCTCTCAAACCAACGTTCCTCTCATAAATGATGAGATGAAACGTTTTAACAAAGACGAACCTGTTCAGATGAACTGACACAATCTTGTTAGGTTTATCTATTTGAATTATTAAGTATGCATTGGTACAAAAAAGAAAACATTTCAAAATAAAACAACATGATCCATGGCCTACTAGTCTTTGGCTAGGTGGATGAGAACCCCTGTTGTAAAACCACATGCACAGAAGCTTTAATGTCACAGAAAGCACGCGTGTTTTCTAATTTAAATATGGATGTTACATGGCATCATGTGTGTATCAGTTCTTAAATTGTGCCACCAGAATCAATAATTATATTATCACCTATGATTGCTTTGTCTGTGGTTTACATATCATCTGGCTGATTCACTCTAACACAGAATAGCATCATTGGAATGGGAGAGACGTACTGAAGGTAGAAACAAACTCAAGTATTGATCCCGTTATGCTAGTATTGATAGAATCTGACACCAGTGTTGGTATAATTTGTTTCTAGATTAACAGTCACCCAAGACATGGGAAAAAATAACGACCAAACAACTGGACTTTTATTATGCAACAAAAACATGGATTTTCAGGCTTAATCTACATGTTGTCAGTAACTATATCAGGGGCAAAAAAGGGGCAAAAAACTATGAAGGAGGCCAAAATCAACAAAAGGCAAAACATCAAATACTGACAGGAATAAAACTTGGGAAAACAAATTATAAAGTTTAAATACTTATTTTATTAATACAATGTAAACATTGTATATATTTAAATCCAAAATAAATAAAAAAGGACAGTCCTGGCATGTAACCCTCCGTACAGAATTCAGTACAAAACTGCTCTCATTACACATCAATGCTTACACGGAACTTCACCAGATTATCTGAAGGACATTCTTGTTCCATACTCATCCACCCGGTCTCTGCGGTCACAGAACGGTAATCTCCTTCACATTCCGAGAACCAAATTAAGGACCATGGGAGACCGGGCTTTCAGTGTGGCTGCCCCCCGCCTATGGAACTCTCTTCCTGACTGCCTGAGAGCTCCACAGTCACTGGTTAACTTTAAGAGCAGGTTGAAGACCTTTCTTTTTAAGCGAGCCTACTCTGCCTCCTCATGATTCTATCTTTGACCTTAGTTGATACTGTTATTGGTTTTACTTGTTTTATCACTTGTTTATTTGACCTTTAATTTTGTTGCACTTTGTAGCACTTTGAGATTTTCATTAATGAAAAGTGCGTTATAAATTAAATTCATTATTATTATTATAGGCAGCTTATCAGAGTTGTGGCCACAAGGTTGTTGGTGCCTGTCGTGGTGGCAATCCTCAAACCCGGTGGTGGACGCCAGCGATGAGGGATGCTGTCAAGCTGAAGAAGGAGTCCTATTGGGCCTTTTTGGCCTGTGGGACCCCGGAAGCAGCAGATAGGTACCGGCAGTCCAAGCGGCATGCGGCTCGGGTGGTTGCTGAGGCAAAAACTCGGGCGTGGGAGGAGTTCGGAGAGGCCATGGAGAATGACTTCCGTACGGCTTCGAGGCGATTCTGGTCCACCATCCGGCGTCTCAGGGGGGGAAAGCGGTACGCGACCAACACCATTTATGGTGGGGATGGCGTGCTGTTGACCTCAACTCGGGATGTTGTGAGTCGGTGGGCGGAATACTTCGAAGACCTCCTCAATCCTACTGGCACGTCTTCCACTGAGGAAGCGGAGCCTGGGGACTTTGGGTCGGGCTCTCCAATCTCTGGTGCTGAGGTCGCCGAGGTGGTTAAAAAGCTCTGCGGTGGCAGGGCTCCGGGGGTGGATGAGATTCGTCCTGAGTTCCTTAGGGCTCTGGATGTTGTGGGGTTGTGTTGGCTTACGCGACTCTGCAATATCGCGTGGACATCGGGGGCAGTTCCCTTGGATTGGCAGACTGGGGTGGTGGTTCCCCTATTCAAAAAGGGGGACCGTAGGGTGTGTTCCAACTATAGGGGGATCACACTCTTAAGCCTCCCTGGTAAGGTCTATTCAGGGGTTCTGGAGAGGAGGGTCCGTCGGATAGTCGAACCTCGGATTCAGGAGGAGCAGTGTGGTTTTCGTCCTGGTCGTGGAACACTAGACCAGCTCTACACCCTCCACGAAGACCCGGTGTTTCTTCTGCCACTCTCACTGGATTCTCACTCACTGGATTCTCACTGGACCCCGTTTGATTGTCCCACCTGGATCTGCGGTTCTCCTGGTTTCAACAAGATTAGCAGGGAAGTTTTGACTTTGCTGATTTTTCTGCTGTCCTTTGTTGACCTCATGGCGTGGGGGAGATAATCGTACCTCGTGAGCTTGGGGGGAGGTGTTTCTGACTGGATCCGAACAGAATTTGCTGTGGGGACATTCTTCTACTGTCTGTTTACCTCCGTGGGAACATGAGCCCATCTGCGCGCGTGTGGACGCAGGAGCTGTAATAACCCGACCGGAGCTGCGCTCTCTCTGCTCTGCCTCTGCTCTGCCTCTGCTCTGCCTCACACGCGCGTTCATCTGAGGGACGCGGATGTTTGACTGCTGCTGTTGAAATAATTCTGAGCTGAGTGATTCAGCCCCTCTGGTAAGACCTGCTGTGTTTTTTTCTGGAGGTGGCTTTTTCAGGCTGAAGAGGCTGAAGGCTGAATATATTACAGCAATATTAACGAACATCTTACCTGTTGTAGATAACTTTTTAAAGAGCCCATTTTTGAAGAAACCAATACTTCAGCAACAACAAATATCTTATCTGCTATAGATAACTCTTAAATGAGTCTCATTTGTTGTTGTGAGCTCAACAACAAACATCTTACCTGCTGCAGCTAACTTTAAAGAGCCTCATTTCGTTGTTGTGGGCTGTTTGTGGATCAGACAAGTGGAGAGTGAAGAGCGAAGCGCGGAGGATCAGGACCATCGCTGTTTGCTTGTGGATCAGATGAGCGGAGAGTGAAGTGCGGAGGAACAGGATCGTCGCTGTCTGGGTCGCTGTCTGGGTCGCTGTCTGGTGGTGCCTGTTTCACACTGTTGGGAGCTGCTTATGGATCAGACGGGCAGTGAGAAACGTGCGCCGCTGAGGATCAGGAGCTGCTGTCACTGTTGTTTGGTGCTGTTCTCACTGTTGTTCCTTTGCTGTCCTGATACAGGCTGATACAGACTATAAATCATGCCTTTAATTTTAGGAGGCTTTTCTGGCACCACACTCTGCTGTTTACTGCAAATTGCTTGTTTCTACCCGTTGATTCTGGACCCAGCTTGTGTTTACCAGGGCCACATCCACTCATATTCACAGAGGGGCTGGATCCCCCCTCACATAAACTGTAGTTGGGCCTCCACAACGGAACTGTTTGCCCACCTAATTTGTGACGCTTTATGGTCTGAGTCTTTTCTGCATCATTCATATCACTGTCATTATTTTCAGTTCTCAGACTACCTGGAATCACTGAATCTTATCAACACATCTGGATCTGCCCATCACTGCAACTTTCATTGTTTTTGGGTTCTGAATGATCGTGTCTTCATCAATGTTTCTCATGGTTCAATTATGGGTACAAAATGTCACACTGTTAATTCCTGTAATTACACATCAGTGACAAAGAAGTCAAGTAAATGTCTGATATTAATGTTGTTATTGATCTCAGGGATTCAGCCCAACCCAGGTCCATCCATTAACTACAGTACTCCCAGTGAGTTTAAAAATAATTCAGGTCTCCATTTCCTGCATGTAAATGCTCGTAGCCTCCTAAAAAAACTTGATGAACTGAAAATCCTAATCCGTTCTTCTGGGGCAGATGTGATCGTTATCTCTGAAACTTGGCTCAACAAATCTGTTTTGAAAAATGACCTGGCAATCAATGAATTTAAGATCTATCGTTGTGATCGTAATATTAGGGGAGGTGGAGTCGCTATTTACATCAGAGACTCTTTGGCTGCCAAAATTGCGTCTAAAAAAACGTTCGCAAACCAGTTTGAGGCTTTAGCTGTGAACATCAATTTGAAGGAAGGTCAGATCATAACTGTTGTAGGTTGTTATCGTCCCCCCTCCGCAACACCTGAAGCTCTGTCCTCCCTGACTGAATTCATAGGAAATTTAAAACACAATGAGATTGTTATGGTAGGAGATTTCAACATTGATTGGAATAAGTCGACCCCCCTCTGCGATAAATTCAAGGAATGTTGCCTATCTCTCAATCTAACACAACTTATCGATTCTCCCACCAGACCAAACAAAAAATGTCCCGAAAAATCTTCCACCTTAGATCTGTTTTTCACAAATGCACCTCATAAATTTCCTGGTACAGGTGTATTTGCTAACATTTTGAGTGATCATTCTGTAATAGCAGCTCTTAGATCTACTAAACTTCCACCTGCTAAGCCCAGAATAATTCAAAAAAGGGATTTGAAACGTTTCTGTGAACAGTCATTCCTTTGGGATCTATCCCACTTTGATTGGCAACGTATTCTACTAATCAACGACGTGAACACCGCTTGGAACTATTTTCATAATAGTTTCATTTTCTTTGTAAACAAACACGCTCCTTTCCGGCAGTTCAGGATAAAGGGCCGTGACAGCCCCTGGTTTACTCCTGAACTAGCTGACCTCCTGCACAGGAGAGATCATCTTTGGGCCGCTGCAAGAAAATCGCACTCAGACTCTGATTGGTTGAAATTTCGGCAGCTGAGGAATAAATGCACAACTGCCATCAAAGCCGCAAAACGTAATTACTTCTTATCTCAGACCTCCAAAAATCTAAACGACCCAAAAAAATTCTGGAAAACCATCAAATCTCTCTCAGGCACCCCCCAATCATCTGACCTCCCATCACAACTTCTTGTTGACTCTGTTCCTGTGTCAAATAAGCACGAGATCCTGAACTGTTTCAACAAACATTTTGTTGCTTCTAGTTCATTATTTGACACAGTTACAAATGGAAAAACGGCCACTTCATCTAATAATCAAACTTCTACAAATCAAATCCCTCCTACAAGTAAATCCTCAGTTAATCACACCTTCTCTTTTTCTCCGTTCTCAGTCAGTGAGGTAAATAAACTGTTAAAAGACCTTGATCCTAAAAAATCTGCAGGTCCAGATGAACTTCCACCTTATTTCTTAAGGCTGGCTGCTCATATCATCACAGTCCCCGTGACCCACATCTTTAATCTGTCCATAAGCCAAAACACCATTCCGGATGCTTGGAAAACAGCCTTCGTTCTTCCTCTGCTGAAGGGAGTTGACCCTACCACACTGAACAATTA